>JADLZK010000635.1:0-60768 GCA_015847255.1 Hyparrhenia diplandra | reverse complement strand
GCCAATTTGAACGGTCAGGGGACAAGTTTCGGCACTCCAAACCTTAGGGCTCGCCAACGCTCCATCTGGCGTGTGGCTCCATGTGTCCACGTCCGCGCATAGCTCCATGTCATAGCAAAGTGTTGTCTACATGAGGTTCATAAACTCTTGCGAGGAGGAGGCTATAGCCTCGTCGACCTGAGCCGGAGGCGATGATTTGGGGGTGGCGTTGTGGCGATGGGGCTATGGTGTGGTGGACGACAAGACACGTATTCATGCCAAGAACAAATGTAGTGGGACCGGGATTAGTGCAGGACCAACGCAATATGTCTCGGTTGGAGGAATGATAGCCAGATAGTAGCTCTCTACCACATGGAACGATGATATTTTTCTAAGGCTATAGCTGCGAGCTGCCTCGTGTTGCGAGGCCCGTCATTGCAAACCAAGACGTTGGCAAAGCCTGTGAGTATTTGGTGTCATGTATATGTGTATAAAAGAAGACGGACCGCTTAGGGCCTACTCAGTGACTAAAACTATTAAAGACTATGGAAAAAGAATGATTTACTAGATTTTTTTTCCTTTTAGTCATTGAAAGTTGAGGGTGCCCTGACTTCTCAATTTTAGTCACCTTTTAATTTTAGTCACCCCTATTTAGATGACTGAAACATACAAACAGCGTCTCAATCAAAGTTGCTTTTACTTGTAGCGTCAATCTCCCCATTTTCATCTTGTGCCTTTTGTTGTGATGATATCCCATGGATTGGATTTCTCGTTGATGGAAATAAGTGGACGTACGCGTGGCCGGCTGAGGGTGCACTTGACATAGATTGTATGATTTTCAGGTGGACCAGTCAGGTTCGTGTACTATTAATGGTGAATTGTCTGCATTGTACTCCACTGACGCGACTTTGGCCTATACCACCATATCACTCAGACTTTCTATGAGCGCAGCACTTGAAACAAGCAAACAATAACCATGGTGAGTTCAGTAAGACAGGCCTGCAATTAGCCATTTCTCTTCTTTTTAGTACATGCAGCGCAGAGAAGAGAAGTTTCAGAGTTTTTTTCTAAAAATTCTCTAGTCACATTTAATGAGCTACACACCTGATTAACTATACGCTAGTGTACTGACAAAAATTGTACAACGCTTCATCGCGTGCAAAAGTCATTAAAATAGAAAACCGTTGATGATGAAACGTGTTCACGCAACGCACCAGCGGGCTTTGGATGCCCTAGAGGTTGTAAACAACCTATAAAAACAAGTGAGAACGCGCGTGATTGATCGAACCGATCTAGAGATTGATAGGACCGATGTAGAGCTTGTCGGCTTGGCTAAGCGGTTTTCCGCGGGGGCAAGTGGGGGTGGTCGAGTCGGCCCAAAGAGAAACCAGCTTAGCCGACTTATGATTCGGCTAAGCGGTAACGGCGGCAACCGGCCCAATGCCCGGCCAGGCCGATTCGGCCGGGGCAGCTGGCTTAGCCGCCTGAGTGGCTCGCCGTCTTCTTCCTCGTGATTCCTTGCTGTGCTCGCGACGCCGTTTGACCTCAAGCACCTCTAGCACCATTATAACTTTCTCATGTTGCCAAAAAAAAAAACCTATCGGACAATTTTGAGTGTCAACAAAACCATAATTTAACGAGAGACTCCTCAACTGTTTCTAATCTACGAATACATGTGTCATTTGAGTATTATTCAGTTAAGCTGTTTTTAAAATGCATTGTATTATAGGACAGAAGAGGAAGTGACAACATGGAAGGCATTACAAAGGGCAGTTCGGTGTTAGTTCAGCCTGACGATTGGACTCTGAAAGTTTGACCTGGCAGCTGCCATACTAGGAATAAAGCAAGGCTTTAGCCAAATACATCTCTAGGTGAGTCTCGGATTCGTTGCAAACATAGGCAATTTCTTCCGGGGCTTGAATCAAACAGGCTCTACGTACATGCAAATTTTCGCGGTCTTTCAAGGGTGGACTTGTGGCCGAGGATCACCGAATGGCGGTGTCCTATGCGTTAGCAACCCTACTGCCACCAAATAAAGCAAGTGTTACACGCTTACACTAGAATCCAAGATGTATGGAGCTTACCTGAGGTGGGTGATGAAGCAGCACCATCAACAACTGATTACTGTCTTTGGTGTGACTCTAGTCGGAGAGAAGAGGCCAATGCTGAAGACAACATGAAACTGTCGGCACAGACCTGCTGCATGATTCAAAGATATTGGCTGGACTTGTAATAAGTTTACCTAACGGAGCAAAATTCAAGGTTTTTTTTTTTGGCGTAAACCGGAAGAGGGCTATCTGAGGACTCCTTTGGAGCCAGGGGAAGGCACTCCCCGGGGTTCAGTCCCCTCGCAAGGAGCTGAAGGCTTCCGTGACCCTTGTTGATCTTTGCTTTCCTTCTTCATCCTGTTTGTTGCTGCTGCATGGCGCTTCTCAGACCCCCGTCAAGACAGGGGAGCAACGCCCGGACATCCATGGCCGGCGAGCGGCGCCCCGGGTGGCAGGGCCGCGTATCGTGACCACAACCTTGTTTTCTATTTTTAGCAAGCAGATTTTTTTGCGTCGGGTCACACCGCCCCGGGGAAAGTGCGGGGGGTTTCCAAACGAGGCCTGAATGTCAATGTTGATCGGCCATTCTCTGAAGATCCATGATCCGGGGGCAGCTGTGGTACTGTCAGGGACCATTCGGGTGACACGCTAGCTGTTTGGTATCCGGGCTCTGGCCGGCGGCCGGCCTATCCAATACTAGACGATGATGTGAAATGTCTTGAGGTTTGATCAGCAGCCGAGGTAGCTCGACGTTTGACAAGACACCCACTAGAGTTCTGTTAACTTGAACGTTCACGATGTAGGAGTATGACAACACCTTGGGCCCGTACGTACGTGCCGCCGACAATGCACGACCCGATCTGGTTCCGGTCACGAATCGCGATCTTATGAGCTGATGTGCACGCCAGACCCGTCGGACCCATGATCTCACCAAACGACTAATTTATTAGCCAGGTCGTCCGCGAGCGCGACGCGACTCCGCGAAAGGCACGGTGGACCTCGCGCGCCTGCGAGTTCTCTCGATGACGATGGGGTGGTTGGTGCGCGCGAGTCGCGGAACGGTAGTGAGTAGGCGAGTAGCAAGGGACGGGGCATGGGACCAAGGTGCACGTACGCGGACTGGTGGGCACCGGTGGCGAGGTGCCGTGCCCTTCTGTGCTCGCCGTGCCTTCCATGTCAAAGCACCAGGTCCGGTGTTGCGTGCCGTTGCGTCCAAAAAAGGATTTCTTTTGTCGTCAGCAGATGAGCGCGCGTCCGGGCTTGGATTAGAGTCCGTAGGGGGGCAGTGGGAGAAAGAGGGCTCCGCAGATTCGGCCTGGCCCAAACATGGATACAATCTTCTGGGCTAAAATTTCCCTTTACTGGATCAGAATAACTGTTTAAGACTAGGGCCTTGAGCAATGACTGGGCCCAAGGAGCATACGTTTCAGACTTTTCGTTCAGTTCGCGGAAATAAAAGGAAAATCATTTCAGTTTCAGTACTGGCACGGCAACGGCACGAAGGATGCCATGCCATGCCGCTGCCCAGCGTGGTCCAAACACGATGCGAGTCGCACAACACTGCACATGGGAAAATCTTTGATCGGTGGTGGCTGGCTGGCTAGCTAGACACCGGTAGCGCACTGCTTGCCCTTGTGCAACGCAGCAGTAAAGCGTCACTGTGACTTGTGCAGGATTGTTTCCCGTGCCAGAGTGGACGCACCCGTACCGATACAGTTACACGACGCTCGGCGTTTCTTAGCGACATCAAGTGCAGCCAAGACTGCTGGTTAGTAGATTCGCTTCTTGTCACACGTCAATCAGCCCTTCGTCACCATGAAACAACGAAACCACTTTGCAAATCGTAGCCCCCACCTATAACGCTATCATTAGAGCGTCCTATCGTTCGATGCCGTGGGCCGCGACAACCGAAGGCCCAGCTAGCATCGCATGTCCACTTTAATCACCCGTCCTCATCCATTCGCTGGTCCTCATCCACTCAAAAAAAAAAAAAATTGTTCTGCCGGTGTCCAGAAGATTCGTTCCCCAAGTCGCAGTTCCTCGTGGCGCTCTCCACTGGTGCCGGCCGGCCGCCATCCCCGGCGCTCTCCACTGCTGCCGGTCGGCCGCCATCCCTCCCTCTTTGTCGCGCTAGCGCCACCACTTGTTCGCAGCTATGCTCGTGCCTCGCACCTCATCTGCCGCCGCTTGCTCGCGGCTGCGGCTCCCTCCTCGATGCGCCTGTGGCACCCGCACGGGCCCTGCATATCGCCGTCGGCAGTGACCACCGCGTACCGGTCGCGGCTCTCAGCGTCCGGGAAGGGCTGCTCACATGACGTGGTCCCGGGCGCCGATGGTGGGGGTCGGGGATGAGGAACCGCCAGCTGGAGACTGGCCATGGTGGCGGCGGCGGCGCGGTCGAGGATGTGGTGCGGGTTGCAGCGGCGACTCCTTCCCCCACCCCAACGTACTCTTCCCTACCCCGGCAGCGCCCTTCCTCCACACCGATGTCCTCCCCCACCTGGTGTCCCCATGTGCTGTTTCAAAGCTTTGTTGCAGCAAGCTTTGTGTGATGTTTCAACAAGCATATTTCTTTTGTTTCATTAGGTTTTGCAACAAGCGATTTCTGATGTTGTTGTAGTAGTGCTGGAGGTGTTACAATAGTTGTTTTTCGTTTGTTGCAGCAGGTTTTATACCATGTTTCAGTGTTTTTTTTTATGTTGCAATTTATTTCTCTGTTTGTTGCATCAGACGTTTTTTCATGTTGCAATACCTTTTTTTTTCGTTTGTTGCAGCAACCTTTTGTTTTTGTTGCATTAGTTGTTTTTTTAATGTTGCAAATGGCTTTCCCCATTGTTGCACTTGGTGGGGCGAGCTATGGGGGCAAGCTGGCTGCTCTAACGTGGTTGGAGTGGCGGCGAGCTCCTCTTGCGTGGGGAGTAGAGGAGGTGCAAGCGGGGGAGTGGGGAGCTGGTGGGGGCCAAGCTCGCGGCGGCCTGCGACGTTGGGGCCGGCGGCATTGGGGGCGGGGGGTGGAGTTCGTGCGGGCAGGGGCTCGGGGCGGCGAGCTCCTCCATGAGACGCGGGCAGGGGCTCGGGGCGGGAGGGGCGTGGGGGGGGGGCCCGGGGCGGCCCCCCTCCGTGCGGCGCGGGCAATTGCTCGGGGGCAAGTGGTGGAGTCTGAGGTGGGCTGGGCCTGCAGCGACGGGGCGTCCGATTGATTTCTTTTCATCGGACGTACTAGCGCTAGCACTGCCCGTTCACGAACCAATATGCAATCTTACAAAGGACTAGTAGATGCGCTACAAATTAAAAATAAATGCTATAAATTTTTATGTTAATCAGAAACATCGGATCATCGAATCAATAACTTAGTCAATAGTTCTATCATTAAATGGAAATGGGGCATGCCCTCGTGTTGAAAAAAAACTCTAGTCAACCATAACCGATCAAAGTTTGTTCTTATTGTTACTAAGTAATTATTAATTGCAGGCATCAACAAAGCTCTACATTAATTCTCACCAAATATGCTATAAATTAAAGGTAAGTGCTAGAAATTCTCGCATTATCCGTAACATCGGACCATCACATGATCGCATCAATAGCTCTAGTCATCCATAACCACTGGATCATTTTTTTTGTATTCCATAAATTACCCATCTATGACACTATAAATAAAAAATCAATTTTGAGGAGATAAAATATAAAATATAAACCGTTTGGAGAACATTTTGATGAGTGGTACATGAGAACTAACGATAGTTGGTTAGTAAAATGTCAGATGTGTCATATTATTAGTCATAGAGACTTATCCCAGTTGATAAGGGGTACGTACGATCCTAATCCTCATCCTAGTTTAATTCCCTTGCAACTCTCGCTAGCTAGAATCTACACGCTGGATGTGTAGGGAAAGCCCATTATTGTGCTATGGAAAAGTCAAATGAGGCTCTTCTGAGTGGTCGGGCGGCAATAGCAAGGGGCTCGTGCCCCTTCCCCGCCTCACCCGCATTGCATGAGCCCACAAGCCAAACCCACTCTTTGTCACCTGCAATATCTCCCATATAGGCACATGAGGCTGGGTGTGTAGGGAAAGCCCACTATTGTGCTACTAGTATAGTGCCCATGCGTTGCCACGGTTTTATTTAAAGAATGCACTTAAAACAATGTAACGATAACATATGGATATTTTGAGTACAAGATGTCTCCAAGATGATATTGACTATTTACCAAATGGCAACATATTGTATGAAAAATTAAGGCGCAAAATCTATTTCACATGGCTCTTTTACAAATGGATTATTTACCAAACGGCAATACATTTATAACTTATCATTCTCGAGTGGAGTACTACAAAGTGGGTATTTCATGATACCCTGCATATATTATACAAACGTGACACATCACGATGATACATTTCTGAACTTTTCTCCCAGCGATGCGCTCCGGAGTGACAATTCTGAACCTCGGGTAACAACTTCTACACTCAACTGCAGACTGCAACACTGCATGCAGAAGCCGTCACAACAAGGCTATGGCCCTTATTTTCTCTCTTGAAGGAAAAAATGCTCCAGGTCGCCACCACATTCATTTTCGTGACATAAGGCAACAACAAGCACCTATGATCAGTGAACAACTAACTAATAATGATAACATGTGGGTTATTTGAACATAACAACGGCCCTTCTACAAATATATAGTATCTACCCACGCATAGCGCGGGGGTTTTGGCTAATTAGTTATTAAATTTCAGGAAATAATATACAATATTTTCTGCACCTTCCAAAAATATCCAAGTTAAATGAAGCCTACAATCTTAGGGACTTCCCGAATTCTGTCAGCATTTAATAGGTGCTAAAATTATCAATATTAGGTCTGTCCATAATTTTAAAGTGGTCGAATGAAGCTCTTCAAGTGGTCGGGCGGCAATAGCTAGGGGCTTGTGCCCCTTCCCCACCTCACCCGCATTGCATGAGCCCACAAACCAAACCCACTCTTTGTCACCCTCAATATCTCCATATAGGCACATGAGGCTTGCTATAATACCTTTTATCTTCTTCATTTCCAACTTAGTAAAACTTAGCTGAGCATGATTTGTGTGATTTAAAAGTGTGATGGTATAAAAGTCTCCTTAAACACGACGTTGCGCCCAAACACACCCTTGCTCTTCCTATTCCTCCTTGCACATCCTTCTTTCTTCCGTCCACAATTCTTCATTCAACAATTTTTTTACATCGTACCTCATTGCTCTTCCTCATGTGTCACTTGCAATATCCTTCTTTCTGACTCCGAGGACAATCAATGCTCTTCACCATTAATTTTTTTTCATACTTCTAGACCAACTAGGGGTAATAAGGCTACCACTCCTAATGGCAATATAGGCAGAATTATCCCCAACCGACGATGACCCTACGCCGGCGATGCACGCTTGATGGTGAGGACAAAGAAAAATACCATGCGATGCAAACCCGCACCGACGACAAGTGGGGCCATTTGAAAGGGTATATATACTCTTTCGTTGGTTTCATTCATCCAAAATTCCTAATCGACCATCTAGCTACCCGGGGCCCTCAATGTCCTTCTCTCCAAGGCTACCGGCGAAGGGTCCCTCTCCTCCACGACTCGCCTCCTCACTCCGCCAAGGCGCACCTCCTCCCGCTCCTCTAGTTGTGGCAAACACGCACCTCCCCCCGAGTCCACACTCACACGACAAACCCCGGTCAAGCCACACGGCCAGCGCGCCTTGTCATCTCGGCCGAGCCGCCCGCCAAGTTGGTACACCCATGCGGCACATGGATTTGATACCGCACGACACCATCGATATCCGCCATTGTGCCATTGCTGCCAGTTGAGCTACCACGAAGGGTCTTTGCACATTCGCGAGCCCATGGTACACCCGAGGTTGCGAGGGCGCTCGTATGTGTTGATAGCCTAAAAGACACTCTAGCTCATGAATCGCTGTGAAAAGAAGAACATCATGGTGAAGTCCACCGCCAAGATCGAAACTTGTTAGGGTGCAAAATGACATACTGCAGAATGGCTCCCAAACAGGGTTGGTAATGGGGGTGGGAGGTGGGATTTTTGCCTGCGTGTGTGTCGGTTTTGAGGGGGGGTGGGGGGTATATGCCACTATGTGATTGACAAATTAAGAAATGGCACACACAACCTCGGCCGCCGTGGACGTGGCATACACAACCTCGGCCGTCGTGGCGTGGATGATTAGCTGGCTCTCGTGGGTTGTGTGGTTTTCTCGTGCACCGCGTCATGTTTGTTTGTGGAGGCCATGCATCGACGTGAGCTTAATCTGAACCCTATCCATTCAGTTTTGATCATGTTGAGAAATGACCTGGAGTCTGCTAAGGTATTTATCAGGAGTCTGCTGAGGCATTTACTCGGACGTGGCATTGCTGGGCAGGTTATTTCACACGCGCCTGATTACACTACTCACGGCTGATAAAAAATAGTTCCTTAAATCTAGTTTAGCTTTAATTCATTCGAACATGAACTAATTGTTAGTCCCAATCCATCATAACGGATGAACTAGATATGATCAATTTTTAGTTTAGTCCAACTAGTTATCAGTCTCTCATTGACTATGTATCTAAATAACATAGTACTAAACTTTAATCGCTTGAACTTTATCTAAATTTTAGTTGAACCGACAGCCGGTACACATAATCGACCAGTTTCTGAATCTTCGTAGGCATCGTCGACTGTGCTGCTCTACAAACGGTTTGCCAAATTTGCCTTGAAAAAAAGCTACCCCTCACTGGTAAAAATAGTAACGGAAGTTCTCGGTTTGGGTTGACGTCAAAGGCGCGCGCACAGTAATGTTTCAGTCACCATACTACTGTGTTACAGGCTCTCACGGCACGCCAGAATTCAGAAACACATGCATGCATTCTGCTTCTGCACACCCTTTTCACCCTTTGCAACTGAACGCCGTCTGACTCCTCCGCTGGCTGCAGTTTCCCATTTTTTATCGTGTTCTTAAAAGGCCGTGCCGTCCACCGCATGCATGCATGCGAAAAAGAGATCGGACGTCCATTTAAGGTTAAACACAGGCCGGCTTTATGCGCCTTGCATTGCATGCATGCCGTCAGTATGCATGACCCTGCAGCAGCACACAGCTGTGACTCTGTTGTTCAGAGATGAGAGCCATCGCTGCCCACCCCCACCCCTACCCACCCACCGGTCGGTCTCTCCCCTCTGTCCTTCAGGCCTGCCTCCCGCCACCGGCAGCGGCAGACAAGGCAGCCCCGGTCGCAGGTGGCCGCGCTGACGGCTCGGCGGACGGCGGCCGGGGCAATGCACAGTCGGCGTCGGTGGAGGGACGCATAAACTGTATCGGAGTACTCCTATGAGCATATAAGAACAGTGTGGAAAGGAAAAGGGAAAGAAAGATACTGTACTCTAGTCCTATGAGAGACTGCAGGGCGCATCATCCGTGCATCTCCTCTCTGAACCGCACATGCCGGAGCTGACGATGATGCATGGCATGGGCGTGGTGGGTGCAAGCTTAACTGCATGCTCATATCGTCTGTCTGATCGATCTGAATCTGATCTCTGCCCGCGTATGGCTTTGCACTGCCCAAGTACAGCGCGCGCTGGTCCAGCCCTGGGACTGCACGGGATCGATCGGAGGCGCCCGCCCGGCAACCACTGCATGCAGCGGTGGTTGTGGTACTGCCCGGCCCGCGCCGCTGCTGCTGCTGCCGGTGCTGGAGCTGGGCGCGGCCTG
Source organism: Hyparrhenia diplandra (assembly GCA_015847255.1). Lineage (NCBI taxonomy): Eukaryota > Viridiplantae > Streptophyta > Magnoliopsida > Poales > Poaceae > Hyparrhenia > Hyparrhenia diplandra. The sequence goes on along the minus strand of JADLZK010000635.1, from coordinate 51,024 downwards.
ACCCCTCTCCTCTCTCTTTAGATCTGTGGAGTACACTGACTGCATGCGCCAGCCGCCAGCGGCACAGCGCGCGCTACTCGACCGGCGGCCTGGCGCAGCGATGCGTGCCTCCACAAGCTTCTTCAGTGACCTGTAGCTTTCTTGGTGTCATGCATAGGCCATGATGGCATATGAAGCTAGCTAGCCAGCAGATGATGCTAGCCGCTGCCTGTGCTGTGTGTGTGCATGCATGCAATGCATGCGCCAGTTCGATAGGTTAGCTATGCATGGATCAGGCAGGCATTTCGTTTGGTTTGTCCGCTGCTTGGTTGAGGCTTGTTTGTCCGCTTGTCGCCTGGACTGGAACCCGCATATCATCCATCCTCCCGCGCGCCATGCTCACCTTGATATATATCTCAAGTGTTTCGGGCCACTCAAAGTTTCAGAGCAATCTTGGTATGCATGCACATGACGATGTTGATGGCCACCTCATCGTTACACAACGCTACAAATGCAGAAGCGCGGTGCATGCCAGTATGCATGACACTCAAAAGTTTTAAGACGTGAATGAGCGACGTACGGCAGTTTAGGTTTTTTGTTGGCCAACGAAATCAGATGCAGGAGTTTAGTCATCAGATCACAAGGTTTGCGTTTCCTACTGTAATCGTCAAGTCGTTTGCATAAATCTTCATGGAACTACGGTGGATGCATATCGTGCATATGCACCAGGTCCCGGTGATGCATTTGTAGCATTTAGCAGTAACGTCCTTCAGTTTTCAGGCTTTCAGCATACGGCCGATTTACTTCTCGGCAGACATGCTGACATATAGAACTGTTAAAAAAATTTGATGACGATGCCTCACAGAGAATATGTCAGGAAGCGGTGCAATTTGTTGGGCGCAATATAATGCATTGCATGTCGCGAGATGCATCAGTGATCAGACATTGGGACACACCAGAGCGAGCCGTACAAATTGAATTCCGAAAAAGTACTGTGGTCGTACAGTCTAAAGCTGTGCATGACATCCATCCAAGAAGAAGCAGGCCATGCCTTTGAGTGCTTATTAATTCATCATGTCCGGCCAGCGTAGTTATGATTTTGATTCAAGCAAAAAGAAAGATCTAGCTACATCATTCAAAGTTTGACAAAAAGAAACTGTCCACATTTTAAGACTCTAAGTAGGCATATTAGGAGAGAAGATCGAACTGCACTACGTAATAAATTTAATGGTACGAACTTATGTTTCTGCCGGACCTGAATATGGGAATGTGAGAGTCTTTAACCAACGATGTCACGTGGCTAGATCGACTATAGAGCTAAGCACAATTGATAAAATCATGTTGATCAAACATAAAGTGGGCCTACCTTTCCTGTTAATTAAGCTTTTTGATTAAACTAGTCGACATACCAAAGTCGAGGGGTCTCGATTTCGAATCCTGATTAGTGTAATTAAATAAAATATAACGGTTATCAATTCCATCTTCTATTCTACTTACAGGGAGTGTTATTTAAATAAATATAAACTGAATTGCTCAGTCTTTCTACCAGCCTAAGCTTTTAAACTGAATCGATCATTGCATTACAAATCGCATGACGATCTTCAATTTTTTTTTTTATGCATCATCGAGTCGTCGGAGCAGAGAACCTAACCAAATAATATAGTACCTCCCATCCGATGTTTCTTTTATTTAATTTATATAAATCGAACCTTTCTCTCCGTACATACGGCAGAAAGAACATGTTCGTTCCCCCCATTTTTTAAAAAAAAAGAATCCCTGTGTATTAGCAAACAAGCTGTTACTATCGACATGGCTTTTTCCTTCACTCTGCCAAGCTGCCATTAGTAAATTATATTACGCATCTATATGAGGAAGCTGAAAGTACATGGAACACCTGGCTCGTGGCAGAGCACATGCTAAAAAGAGCCATCTCTGTACAAAGCAATTCGTATAGTTGGGCCAGGGTGCGAAAAAGAAAGGTCATGTACATTATGTGCATCACCCCGCTCCCCTCCTTGCCCTATGTCGTCGTAGGACCATCTATCTATCTACGTACGGCAGCCTTTGGATCGATCCATGCTTTAATTTGTTTAGCCCGTTAGATCCACACATTTCCAATCTACAGATGCATCATGCACTTCTTTAATTTCCCTCCCTGCAGTGTATAAATTAATGAACATGGAATGCAAGTTTAATTTCTTTGGTCGTGTACCTCATGCCACTAAATGGATCCAGCTGCTGCTACCTTAATTACCTTGTGTTTCTAAAAGTGTAACACAACAAGCAAGAAACAAGTCTATACATCTTTACTAATCCTTTTTTTTTTTTTTTCCTGCCGCTCAAAACCAAAAGCAAGAGTTTTTTTTCTTCTTCTTCTGAATATCGACATCGATCACTTGTATATAGCAGAAAGGGCCACGAGAATTCGAAGGTACTAGGTAGGTATTTCTATTATATTTAAACTTGAATTTCAGACGTACGGCAAAAAAAAAAGGTACGTAGAAACGATTATTTAGAAAAACTATGAGAATTGACATGCGCTGGCAACTGCTAATCCACAAGCAAAAGGAGGGAGGGGGGAGATCGGCGACCTAAATAAATTAAAATAAAAATAAATAAGCAAGAAAGAATTACAAATGGAGGTCCAAGCTAACACTCTCCTTCTGGTGCCCCAATTCATACCTACCTAGCTTCTTCTCCGGCGACGTGGACGAGCACGACGAGAGCGAGGGTGAGGGGGACAACAAGCTCATCGCCGCCGCCTTCTCGTCCTTGCATGCTGCCGCCTGATCCCCACCACCCGACCCGACCAGGATGGCCGTGCCACCAGCGCCGCCGTGCGGCCCGGACATGCCGAAATTCTCCATGGTCGCAGTAGTGGTGGTGGTCGCTGCAGGGGGCGGCACCCTCCAGAGCCCCGCCGGCACCGGGCTGCCGTTGATTGGCTGCGACATGGAGCCTGGGCCTCCGCCACCAACGCCGCCACCGTACAGCCCCCGCGGCCAGCGCGCTCGTCCACATCGGGTAGTGCGCCGGCGGCGGGGGTGGCAGCGGCAGCGGCGGCGGCACGGGGTGGTCGACGAAGCGGGCGCCGGCGAGGTGGTGGTGGTGGTAGTTGAAGAGGCCGTACATGTGGCCGGGCACGTAGCGGTGCATGGCGAGGGAGGCCTGGAGGTGGGCCCGCTTGGCGTGCTGCCGCTCGCGCTTGTGCGCGTTCTGGTGCCCGCCCAGCGCCTGTGACGTCGGGAAGTTGCGGCAGCAGTAGTGGCACTCGAACTTCCTGTCCGCGGCCGCGGCGGCAGCCGGCGGCGGCGCCGCTCTTGCCGCCGCCGCCGTTGCTCTCGGACGTGACAGTGCTGCCGTTGGCGGCGTCGGGGAGTCGGACACGGCGTCGTGCTGCTGCTGCTGCTTGGCCTGCCGCTGCTGGTCATCGTTGGAGAAGTCGCAGCCGAAGAGCCGGATAGTGGCGTCCCTCGGCTGCGCCGGCGCCGGGGCCGGCCGGATGAACGGCAGCTGCGAGAAGGAGTCGACGCTGCGCACCTCCTGCGGCTTCGCCATGGCCGGCTGCGCGCCCCCCAAGAAGAAGAATTCTACCTAGCAACTAGTTTAATTTCGTCGTAGGTTGTGAGGCGACAAGCAAAGCTTGCTTGGTATGGTATATGTTTCTGTGTATGTGGGTGTGAGCTCAAGAATTTGGGTACGAGTTGGTGCGGTTTTAAGGGGCCGGGATGGGAGCCGTGACTGAGGTGAGGTGAGGTCGGAGAGCAAGAGGAGGGCCGGCCGGCGCCGGGGACCATGCAAGCAAGAGCCAGCTGAAGGAGAGAGAGGAGACGACTAGTAGGCTTAAAGCTCCCTGCCTCTCGCCACCAAGTACAGATGCATGCAGCTGCAGTGGCAGTTGCAGCTGTTGCTGTGGCCTGGCCTGCTCTCGCTCTCTGCCGGGTGCGTGCTAGCTAGAATAGTCGTCTCCTCTGCTAGCTAGCTACGGTAGCCAGCATATGAGGCCACCTCGTCTCGTCTCTTCCCTTCTCACCACAACTCACATATTTGTTGGCAAAATTGGCACTATCTAGTAGAGATTTCTAGTACACGCAGAGAGAATATGAATAAATGTGTTAGCTTTTAGAAAAAATCGCCATGCTATTTCGGAATAGCATGTAAGCTAGCTCGGTCGTGTCCTGTCTGGTACAACGCAACGCAACGCTAGATGATAGCTCTCCGGCATCAGTGGCCGGGCATCAAGTGGTGGGGGAGATAGATATATGGAGGGGTGTTGTGAGACGCCGACGCCATCTATCCATCGCTCTCCATCCGCCTCTCCTCCTCTGGATTGGCATTGGCTCGAGGGTTTCTTTATGGGAGGTTGGCTTCTTTAGAACATGAATGAGAGACGCGGAGGCGGAGACCACAGGTGGGTGGTCCTCCTGGGGACGGCGACGTGCTTGCCCTTGCCCCTGCCCGCGCCTTGTGTGTCGTTGCGCGTACTGTGCCGCTGCTCATGCTGCATGATTACTGCATGCCACTGCAGGGGCCGGTGGATCGATGGTGGATGCTCCATGCCATTATGCCAAGTTTTTTCTCTTTCTATAGCTCCGCGTTGATAAGTCCATTATTTTTTTTATAACAATTTAACTAAATATATAAAAATACTATATTTGAGATGCCCCATAAGTGTTATTGGATTTGTTGTTAAAAGTGTCTTAACAAACTTATATTAGAAATGCAAATACATATACAATATTTTATATAAATTTACTAGCAAACATGATTTTTTTCTCTAAAAATTAGATGTGCTAAATTTTTAGGATGGAGTACTACATGCTTTATATACTATTACTTCTATCCATAAAGGAATGCATTTTTCCCTAATAGATTGAGTCTTCAAGGTTTAAAGTTTCTCCGAAGATTCAATCAAGAGATTGGTCACGCGTAAAGCGTCGTTAAGATCATCGTGGAGCGATAAAAGCATGTCGTTCCTCGAGGCGGGGTGATGGCAAGACGAAGACATCATCATTGATGGAGAATAAAGGTATCCAACCCTTCCTTTGTCTCACATTTGTGCTTTTTTGCGACCATGGCGGGGCTAGTGAGAGTTAGTTTTCCAACGATATCTATCCGGGATGTCGGTTAAACTTGTGTTCTCCCATGGCGAATCGGGTGAAGGTGTTGACGACGAGGTCGATGGTAATTGGCGGCGCCAATTTCATCATGTTTGAACGTGAAGTTTTAGCGGTTTACTCCCCTTTTGCAAAAGTGATGGGTATGAGGATGACATTGGTGGATGGTGAGATAGCCCTATTCGCTCGGATCGGAGCTTGCGTCCGTGGCATATCCATTTGGGATGACGATCCTAGATGGTGGAATTTATGGTATTTTTTGAGATTTCTTGTCTCCCATCAATGGAGTTGGAGTAGTTTGTTTATTTTTGTAATGAGAGGATGTAACTTGCTTTTAGTATCAATGGAATTGTCATTGCCACAAAAAAAAAAAAAAAAAACAAAAAAAACGACAACTAAAAATTTGCACAGGTAGTTTTGGACCCTAAGTTGGAGATTTTTCTCCATGCTTGCTAAGACGAGTTTACAACCCTCCTAAATTTAGTCAAAACCATGTCCAAGTATGCCTTAGCAAGTATGGAGAAATTTCTCCAAACCATGTACAAGAAAGTAGTTTGCTTTAGTCAAAACGAGTGGTCGAACTAATTTGGTATGTCTTAGCAAGTATATATGGAGATTTTTTTTCAACCCTCCTAAATTTACAAGAAACTAATTTGCTTTAGTAGCTTGTGTGCATACAGTACACTCCTAGTTTGTATATGCTCCGTATTTACAGAACGTTTTAGCCATATCTTAGAACTAATATAAATAAATACTACTCAAAACTTACCTCGAAGGCCACAAAAGTCCTATATAATTGGTTTACCTGGTACTATACAGTATAGTATAAATATTAATAAGTTTATTAACTTACCCCTTCTTTTTTTACAGCACACGAGCAGGCTATTTATAATAATAACAACAATAATATAGGTGCTCCTTAGTGCCAGCTGCAGTGAGTATGTACGTGCTCGATCGATGGCACTTTGGACTGGGATCCACATGTTTGATGGCTGGATCAAAAGCGCAGCAGCTACTAGTAGTACGCACGTACAGTATACTCTATGCGATCGATCATGACTTGATAGCTTGCTTCTTTTGTTTTTTCTCTCCTCTCTCTTTTGCAGGACTTTTCATCTCTAGTGCTAGCTCTCCTTTTACCGAATTTCATGCACGCTGCGTGTGATTTCTCGCCCAATAATGAGCTGGTAAAGGGCGATAACTGCTGGTGGATCGATCACTGGATATATATCATGCTGGCCGGCTGCTGCCATAACATGCATTACACTGTCGTTGGAGCATGTGAACAGTTGTGAGTGTCACGTACGTAAACGTCGTACCTCTCGTGGGTGAGAAAAACGCAACCTTTTCTACCTGCATACTGGACCCGGTAATTCGTACTTAGTACGTACTGTAGACGGCATCATCAGTGGAAGTGGTAATTACAGTCGACGGAAAGTAGATCAGCTCATTGACGATCGATGGTACGGTAGGCACGGCAGTCTAGGATGGGACGGCAAGCAAATTCAAGTCCAATGGCGCGTAGAGCCGTGATCCAACTGCTGCAGTGTTTGCACACATTTGAGACTGTACTAGGTGGTCCGGCCGTCTGGATAAGTACATGGCCAACGACATGAGCCTGTGTAGTGTACCAGCATGCATGTGTCTCGCCGCAAGTACATCATTATGGCAAACAGTGAAATAAATCTACTACATCTCTTAATTACGTTGCTTGTACGTACAGGCAGATGGATGGATCATGGATCGTTCGTTGTCGATCCATTCATACTACCCCACCTGACACGAGTTCGTTAATCTCTGCGGTTAAAAAGGTAAAAAAATTCCATGCATGGACGAGGTAGTATATGCTTGTGCTGAACTGCTGATGCATGCCTGTCAGCAAAAGGAGTAGCAGGAGATGGAAAAAGGCGTGGCTGGCCTCTGGCGACGAAGAAGAGAGGAGCACAAACGCGATGCGACAGACGAAAGCGGCAACACCTTCTCTTCTTCAAGTGGCACGAGGTGGATGCATCTGACTGATCAGCATGCTCGCGTGCGGCCGGCCGGCCCGCCAAGTATCTGCTACGGCTGTACGTCCTCATCTCCAACGCCAGGCAGCTGTGGTGTGTACAGCGCGGGCGGGCACCGGTCGACGAGGACGCCGACGGCGACGGCAACGCGCTCCCTCCCGGCCTGCCTGTTGGCGGGTGCGCGCCGCTGTCGCGCGACGTCGCGGCCGCGCTGCCACCACTCGATGGATCCATCGATTATCTCCCCTGCCGGCAGGTCCCACGGCAGAGATCTTGCAGGCGATGCCAAATATTCTCGACCGGGACGGAGGCCAGCATCCAAATTTTCTTATGCTCTCTTCTCTTACTACTCATTGCCTCGCAGATCGACTTCACTTAGCGCTGGATCGGATGAGAATGACTGAATGAGACCGAGAGAGGTTAAAGTTAAAACAGTCACGCAGCAGGGTACTAGAGACCACACGATCGTTAGCGGGCAGTACTGAACAGCGACAGTGTGATAGCTGGAGCCGGTAGATATGCTTGTCAGTCAGGCTGGGCAGGAAAGGATTGACAGACAAGTACGGTTGCTACTTGCATGCTGCCATGGCGATCCAACCATGTCGTCCCCGGTGCAATTATTCAATCCGGTGCCGCTCACCGTGGGCAACTCATCTGAAAACCTACCACCACCCGTCCCTTTTCTTCTAGCTTGTGCAAGAGTTGCAGTGGCAGCATCGGCTCCGTAATGGTCATAATTCCCGGAGAAAGACATGGCCTGCATGTTATTTTCAGTAGCAGTGCAATAAGCGATCCATCCATCCATCCACCATGTCCTTGCGCAATGACTGCTTCAGGGAAGAAGGCCGGGGCCTGCAACCACAAGGAAAACCTGATGTGTTCCTCTGGTTAGTTGATGATCTGCTGTTTGTAGCATATATATAGTAATGTTGAGGGGATTCATCAATTCGTTCTGAGAATTTCTCGTTAGTTGCGTGGTCATGCATGTGTACATGTTTTGGTTGCTTTTTATGCTATGCTAGCTTTCTAAGCACTTGTCACCATCACATCATATGCCAAAGTCCTCCCCCAGTTAAAGGTAAGCTACAGACAGTACTCCAAAACAGCCATCGAATTCCAGCTCTATTGATGGAGCTCCCTGTCCCCTTTACCTTTTAGATGAGACTTTGGATGCTGCTGCTCTGCTCGGAGTCGGGACCAAACATGCATGGAGCCGGCCCAAATTGATCCTTGGACTCAGTGATCAGAACTTGTCCCCGTCCTTCTTTTTTGTGTGCCCCAATTTGCACATGTACGGCCATTGAGCCGTCAACATTAGCACCACATCATGAGCCAAGCAATTAGTAACCATTTTCTTGTCTTGGGAGAAGAAAAGTCCAATATTGACGTGCAAACTACCTGGCCAAGCCTTGGCATCTTCAGCAATACGTATAAGATAGCGCTAGCTCTGAGCTGAATCAGCTGATAGATATAAGGATTAAGGAGAGAGGTTGCAACAGACAACCCTCCACATGTTGATGTAAAAAGAGATGTATGGGGAAATATGCCATACTGCCTTGATGCGTGTATGAAAGATTAAATTTAGGTAAATAAAAAAAAATTACATAATTGGTTGGAAAGTCATGAGATAAATCTTTTGGCTGGTTAGTCTATGATGGGATAATAATGATTAAATACAAACGAAAAGTGATACAATAGCCAAACCCTAAATATTTTGCCAACTAAACACCCCTAAGAAAATTTCCTTTTTAATTTACCGCTACTAGTGGTAAGGAAGGGGTCATGCATCAATTTCCTCAGATGATAAATATGCCAATGTGACAGCTGCTGCAGTGGGACTATTTGGCTGCTGTGGAAAACACAAAACGGTCACTTTGCTGATCGAGAGGATCCGGAGGAGGAGGTGCATGCTGACAACTGAAGGTGGTAGTGTCAAGGTGTTAATGCAGATAGGGATGGAGGGTAGGCTTTGCCAAAGGCTTTTTGGTGGTGTTCCTCTCAATCAAAGCATAAATATGGGTCTGATCTTGCTGTCGGGAGGGAGATCTCCCTCCAATCCTACCTAGGACCACCTCGGCGCTAGCGGCTCTGTCCTGATAGTAGATGAATCCTGATCGAGCTCACCACCAGCAGCCAGCCATCACCACACCAGCACCACACCTCCTCCATCTTCAGGCTGAGCTTGAGCTTGAACGCAGCATGCAGGCCCCCGCCCTGCTCATCAAGACAAGCAGGATTCAAGAAAGGGACCGTGGTGGGTGGTGTGTGCTCCCACTGCTCACATGATCCGGTGGAGCAAGAGTTAAGAGATATTTATGAGTAAGCATGTGTTGATTGGCCCAGAAGAGCCATACAAGACACAGTTGTGGGGGTACAAAGGTTGCTTTCAGCGAGGGGGGTATGTTTTTGCCTGGCCTTGGATGGGAATGGGAATATATGTAATTGCATGCCCAATTATTTTCCAGGCATCAGGGGATTCAGGCAGGGAGCTGAGAGGAGAGAAGAGGCAGGCAGGCATGCCCAGAATTAGATGAACTAGTAAAATGGCGCGCGCCTCCGCGCGCCCCTTCAGGTGTGACGTTTTGAGAGAATTCTGTCATATTATGAGATAAAACAGTGATATACTTAGACTTGGGTGCTTGAGTACATAATAGCAAGTGATAGTGAAATCATAGTTACATGAATTCATTACATCATAGAGGTCTCATAAACATATTGTTTTCATGGTGTGCACCAACACGCGCCGTGCTGTCGAAAGTATGAGGAAACTAAGACGTGACAGCAAAGATTTTAATCTGGTTCATGTTGAGATAGCACCATAACGGTGGATAAGTATTGTTCTAATTACTGAAACAGATAGCCACATAAGTGTAGTCCATACCCACATCATATTATACATTCAACATGTTGGAAAGGAAGCAAGAAAGTTTCATTTTCTTACAAATTAACTAAAACACAGAGGGGGGTCCAATGGCCTGGATATTACACCGTTGGGCCTACAGTACTTGCAACGCAAGAATATCCAACATGTATGATGTGTCCTTGGTTTCATGGATCCTTCCTGCAGAATATATATTGTGCTATTTTTTTGTGTGTTTTTCTCATGGATGAACACATCAGAAGGCGTGGACGATGCAGGCTGTCTATGCCCTGCCTCTCGGCTGCCACAATGGAGGGGACCATCGTGTCCTCCCTCCTAGACCTGGAACGACAATTAAGAAGCTCTCTTTAGCAAGCTGTGATCTACGGAAGGCTAAATTTTTTATAAATGGATGACAATATTGGAATGGTAAAAATAGGATTGTGTATTATTATTTGTTTATAAGCTAAATTGAAGATCCATGTGTGCACTGTAAAGTTGTAATGAAATGCTATCATATTGTGGGGAAATCATGTAAGCAGCGGGTAAAGTTAGGCACAGTTAAATGTACCTATTATCCTAAACTGAGTTGATATTCCTCTTAAATCTAAAAAAAGAACACGAGGAAAAAGCATCGAATCTAGAAAATATAGATTTCACATCCTAACATAAAGCAGGATATGTTTCTGGATCCAAGTTTGCTTGATATATTTCTCTCAAATCTTTTATTGGATGAGGCATTCCAAAATTGTGATAAGAGTACATTTCTGGAAGAACCATTGAAAGACTCAAAACTTGCAGAGCATTTGTCCATGAAAAGGATCATGCCACTATATATAAGGTTAATAAAAAGAAATGAGCATGCACCGCAAGAACTTAACATCAAAAGAAACAGATACCTTAGAATGAGTAACAAATATCATGAAGTCGAGATTCTGATAAGGAAATGAACCTGCATATCATTAGCCATGTATAGGATCATGTCACTATATTTAGTCCAAGGCATGCAGTTTTTAATGCGCCATTTAATGGAACAAAACTGATGGAAATGTATACCATTTTGCACCTTTAGTTACTTAATAGAAAGCAAAAGCAGAACCGTAATGCAATTATTTAGAAGCAAACACATGTTTCATTTCAGGATTTTCAAATTGATACTGAAGAAACCTCCACCACCACCTTGCTCTAAAAAGCTAGATCCTGAATTCTCTTTTAGCCCCAAGGTATGTATTTCTTTTTTTTTTTTTCAAAAACTTTTTTAGTAACCTGCATAGTAAGGTATGGAGCCTCGTTACAATATATTATTCTATCCTTTGTGAATTTAAGATACACATCGAACCATAGCCAAATAGGACAAAGAATGGTATTTGCTATTTTGGTGTATACAGGAGCAGTAACAAAACTAAACAGAGTAGTATTAACATTTGGCATCAAGGTGAGAAATAGACCGTCCTTGTTTCCTAAAAAAAAATACCGACCTTAATCTGGATACACCTTTCGCATTCACAGCCATGCTATTTGGTGTATACAGAGTAACAAAACTAAACAGATTGTTTGTTGCCACTGGATCTAAGCCTATGTTACATTAAAAGTTATTTTTAACTCAACTGTGGATGGTAAATCAAAAGAGAAAGTGTATATATGTGCAGGTTTGCATCTTACCGTTTTAGTCTTAGATCCCAAAACAGAACCAGATGTTGTAGCAGTGTCATTGAGTGCAGCGCCTGTTATGATTAGGTCATCGCCATCCGTGATTTCCTGATAGTCATATTTAAACATTTCAGGAGATGTTGTTGTAAATATTTGCATTGACTTTGTTATCCTAGATTAGTGGATCATCTTTTGACAAAATAATGTAAAGGTACCTTAGCTGTTGCACTGACTTCTCTGAACAGATCTCTCGTGTATCAGTTTATCGCCATGGTGACCTATTTGGAATGAGGAAGCAATACCTCAATTAGGAAATCGTTTCATATGAACAAATGACGAAAAATCAAAGACCTCTGATGCCTCTACTACCAAGTATCAGTATACTGAAAAAGTCATGCATCATGCATGTAGAAGATAAAAATTCAGATGAGTGGTTTGTACATACTTGCAATCTGAATACTGCTAATTAGGGGATCAGCTGTATTGAAAGAAAAACTCCACTGTGAGTCATTTTCTGTGTGGTATTCAGTAAGAAACTGAAGGGTAGGCATTGATGATGCTCGATTCGTACCAAAAGAGTTAGAATGTGATTCATAACTTTGGTAAAACAACATGCACATCATAGTAATATATTAGACAGATTACATATAAAGCAAGGGCAGGCATAAATCTCCAGTCTGCAAGATCATTATTATGGAATTAAAAAAATTATTCTGAGGCAACTACCTCTTCTGTGGAATTGTCACAAAAATCCTATGCATCTACCAATTTGGCAAAGTAACACACTAACCGAGTATGGCATGTATCACGGCATATATGAAGTGTTTCCTAAAAACCAATAATTTATTTGCACTTACAATCTCTGGATGTAAATGGTTGCGATAATGAAAGTGAGGAAAGATGGGCAATAAAGCCAAGATAAGCACAACACACAGGACATGGTTGGATTAGTTAGAAGAAAGGAGCATAGATGAACTGCAACCACACAGTGAATCTGTCATCTCTGATTTTTTTAGTTATAGGAGGATCCTAGGCTACTACATCTAGAAGGTAACTGAACTCTAGTTCTACCTTCATGTGAGCAAGGGAATGCGATTTCCTACCTTGTCCAGTGCCCATAACAACACATGAGCGCCAATTTGCAATGACAGGTACTATGAAGACTAAAATAAATGCTTTTAACATTTTTCCCTTGACACAATAGAATAATAATGCAAAAAGGGATTACATGCACTCCATGTAAGTAGAGAGTTGAGAGGTACACGTAGGAGCTCATACGAAATAGATTCAGCATCCTGGCCGACATCTTCAGCCTATAAAAAAAAGGAGCCAGTTAAACTCAGGTGGATTTCTGAGCAACAAGAGTGCAGACACAAGTGGAGTTTAGAAGCTCACCAAGGTTCTACACTGCATATTAGCTGACAGATAAAGATGAAGGACAATTTTTTTGTGAAAGGATAAACCATCTCACTGCCAAGAGCCTCTGAATGGAAACCAGACAAAAAAAAAATTGTGCAAAAGCCTTAGAACTGAGAGAAAAATAGCAACAAAGTTAAATTTTAGACTATCTGAAGGAAACAAAATTGGGATCATATTGTATATCCAGCAAGGATAAATCTAAACATGATGTTCAGCAGTTGGGCATAAAATTACCTACAAAAGTCGAGGGCCACCAAGTGCAGAACTTTAAAAAAGTGATAAATGTTGGCAGCCAAAATTGGTAAATAAAAATGGATCTAATTTGAATCAAAAGGAACAAATTTGGACTTTGGTTTTCAAACCAACCGAGCACAGTATTATATCCAATTGAACCGAGGATTCCCATTAGCAAAAAAAAATGGCATGGAGCAATTAGTTCACATTTTTTGCTAGGTAGGCTTAGGGAAACACTGGCTGGCACATGCTAAGTTTAAAACCGCACAGAAGCTGGTCTTATATGTATGCAAACTATCTAGAATGAGCATAGACATGAATAGTTATATGTTGGATTTTTTTAAAAAAGAATGCTATCAGTTGGATATCCATATACAAAACCGAATTTGGTAGCGCAAGACTATTGGCATTCGCTGCTACCATGGATTAAAAAAGCCCCAAAACACATACATTGGCTAAGGTATGCAGAAAAGAGTGTGTAGACATCTTTTGTATGAAAATAGAAGCTGAATACTGTACCTGTTATTAAAATTATGAACATACCATTTTTTAATTGGTGACTTCGAGCTGTTCTCATACCATCCAAAACTGACTCCATGCATAGTGAAGAAAGATACGGTGACATTGTAAATTTGTAATGCCCTTTAGCTCTTAATGCAGTCAATATGCACGAGTCAATATTTATTTGCAACTCTAGCCTGCAAACAGATAAGAAAACAACACCACAGAAGGCGCTGTCAGTTTGATATATGGTGGCCTAAAAGCAAGAATAGCACACGCGTTTACTGATGAGGAATAGCCTGATGGAAGTTGATTATAAATAGTGGGCCACCATTGTTTGTCGATGAGATCTTCCTGTATTTTTCCAACAAATAAAACACAGAGAGGGAGTTTTGGAATCATAATTAAGAAATCAGTATGCTCAAAGTAAGGAGGAGTAAACTTACCTATTCAAATAGCCATATGTTAGAAGATGGTCGCTTTTCATACTCACCAAATCAAGCACATGTGGGATTAAGCTGATAATGAACTTAGCTTCAGTTTAGTAAGCTGAATACTGATATGTGCAATTTGGATCATGAATAAAATCTAAACCTACTTTATTCTAATTGAAGCTAAATGAACATAGCTGAAAACAAAAGGCAACTATGTGACTGAAAAAGCAATAGAATGTAAACAGGAAGTACTTTAAATCTAAACTCACTGCAAGACTTAGCTTTAGTTTAATGAGCTAAATACTAAAATATGCAATTTGGATCATGAATGCCATAATACACCCAAATCTAAACCTATTATAGTCTAATTGAATCTGAATCAAGATAAGCGATGATTTTTTTCAAATCAACGACTTTTCAAATCAGCCTATAGGACAGCATTAGAGAAAAGATATATAGCTGTCTTAGAGCATCCAAAACTTTCATTAGCTGAAATCTATTTTTGGACAGAAAAGAAGTTCTCAAACCCAATGATGTATACATTTTCAATTGCTAACCAAAATAGACACTGCTCACCTAGTCCATCAAGAAGGTAAACAAAAGTGGACATTGTGCTCACCCTCATATATCTGTGCAAGAGGCACTGCAAGTGGCACATATCAATTTGTCAGAGCAAAGAAATCTTCAAAGAAATACAAAGCTTTGTTTTCATTTATAACCATCTATTTTCTGAAATTGTTTGATTATGTGCAGGAATCCTCATTAATGTAAGGTACAATTGAATAAATAATTATCTCAAATAGAGAGTGTGACCTGGTTGTCAAATAACAGAGCGCTAAGGCATTCTGTCTGCAGGAGCATAAGGCACGGAGGAGGAAGACACAAACGAAGAGCTACTTACGAAGAGAAGAAGCAGAGCCCAGGCAACGCGTACGGACAGCGCAGATCACCTGCAGGCAATAAAAACGCAACTAAATCATAGGCGGTCAATAGATCCACAACAGTAAAGCACTAACATGCATGGCAGACAAAAGCAGCAACAATCGAAGCCCAAACCAAGCAGGGCAGCACAAACCTGAAAACACGCGGAGGGGAAGGTACAACGATTCCGGCCGGCACACAACCAGGGAAGCGGACGGGAGTAGCTAGAGGAGCTGGGGGGTGTTGGGGGAAGAAGGAAATCATGAGCACATAGTGGATCTGCAACAAGGACGACCAAGCGGACGGGATTTTAAACAGAGCCTAGAGGACAACGACGAACCTGAAGAACCGAAGGTGAATGACGAGGGCGACGGAGAGGCAGGGACCTGGACGAGGACGCCGAGAATGGCGGCGCAGGGCGCCCCCTCCGTAACACCGACGAGGTCGGCACGCGGAGGGGACGGCGAGGCGGCGGCCGCCCCGACCCAAGAGGAGCAGGACACCCAGCGCAGAGCAAGAAGGAGCAGCGGCGGCAACGGAAAGAAGCGGAGACGAAGCAAATGAAGGCGGAGAGAGACAGGCGGAGGCAGCGAGGAGAAAAGGAGATGATTTAGTGCGATCGGGCAGAAGCCGAGGCACGTACAGTAGAATCCCGGTATATATACCCGGGAAGCAGCTTCCGGTAGAAGCGACGAGAAGCTGCGAAGCATCAGAAGCTGGGAAACCAAAAGCTGATTAGCCTAATCTAAACCGTGTACCGCCAAATCTAACGAAGGTAAATTTTTTTGACCGACGTGGATAAGCGTTCCTGGCAGGAAGCTATTCCTGGTTCTAGCGTTTTAAATGGACAAGGACAAAAGTGGCCAAAAATGGCTAACGGGAATTGGTCACATTGAAATGGTCAAACCGAGCTACAAACCCTGCTCAGCGTTCTCATTTTGTGTCTATGATAATTGGTCTGAGTCCATATTTCCTACAATTCATCACCTATGAAAAAGCTCACACCGGCAAGCGCGAGATCGAGGAGCAGATTAACTAGTGAGACACAAACAAGTAAATTAAACCCTCTCTGTGGCCTGTACAGAAACAGGTGCACGGACCGTCCTTCTGAACATGCTCTGTTCCGACTTTACTCGACCTCCAGTATTCACCCTTTCAGTTGTCCGTGCCTCCCCTGCCCATCCCCGGCCGTAGCACGAACGGTGGCAGAGATGGATGCCCATGCATGTCCGCCCAAATTCCCTCCATTCCGAGTAGTAGTACATCTCATCCCTGCACGCTGACGTTGCGGCCTGCGGGCGTACATCTCGTACGCCACGGTTCACGGCCAATCTGTCGAGCCGCGCGCCGCAGCTGCCTGCACTGCACCCCATGTCAACACCCACCTTGGCCCGTGGATCTGATCCGATCCGTTGCCGGACGTACGCGCGCTCCATTGCTCGATCGTCCGACCTCTCGGCGCCTCGACGGAACCCACGACGACGACTAACGCGCTAGGACGCGCGGCGCCTTGCGGTCCGGTGGCACACACGCGCACTGCCCATGGCGGACCGGACGTGACATGTCGGCATCGGCGCGCACTGGCGGCGCCGCTGCACCAACCATCCGTTTGGTCGCGCTCGCCGCGTTTTATCCAGCAGACCAGCTTGCAGACACCGACTGCCGCTCCCACGCCCGACGGACAAAATATCCAGGCCGGCGATCGCGAGGACGGACGGAGACGCATGCATGGTCCCACGCTCATCACCGCTCCGGCCGGCGCGCGACACACGTACGGACACGGCAGACGGCGCGTATGTCATCGTCGCCGGCCGCCGATATAGCGATCGCAATGCATGTACAAACGCTGGCTGTAAATAATCCCGTCGAGGGTCGAGCTACCACGCACGCTGTCTGGGCCCATCGGGTTGCATTGTTGGTTGGTCGTGGACGCGTACCAAGGTGCGTCGTCGGCACGGCACGTACGGCGGCAGATGCACATGCGGAGGCCGGAGCCGGAGCCGGAGGAGCATGGATGCCGCGAACCACCGCGAGTTATTAGGGGCCGGAATGAACCGATGCCGCGAGCGAACGAGGCGAACGAGGGCGCATGCAGTACGCCGTAGCGTGCAGATGGGCATCACCATCATCGTCTGTTCGTAGTCCGTCGCGGCCAAGTTACTCCTATGTGCAGCGCGACCGGTCCGACCGAGGTGCCCGATCGAGTCAAGTCGTACGTTACCGAGGTGATCGTGATGACGAGATGTTCCAAGGATTGCCTACTGTACAATGTACACAGTACAGTCATGATGTGTGTCAGACTCGTATATACAGTTATACACACGTACATACTACGGCTCTTGGATTATTCCTTTTCCAAATAATATTGTGATTGAGGGAGAGATACTGGAATATATAATACTACAGACGTACGGTGAAGGCTGAAGAGCAGCAAATTAACTTCATTCGCTCCATTTGATTTTTGAACATTCTTCGTATATGGAGTAGTGCAGATCCATTTCTTGCAATGAGACTAGTACACGGATCGGCATAGCGCCAATCTGGAAAGCTACAGAGGAAGCAAAATTTATGGGAACGGCAGGGTACGTACGAGAACAGATCTGAAATGTGCTCGATCGTCGTCCTTGGCTTCAGCAGCTCAGTACTAGTACCACTACCACGGGGCATGGCAGCGCAATTCAATTCCTCGTCCTCGTTCCACAAATGGTAGCAAAGCCGTGCATGCTACTGTCCACGCCGCGCCAGGCCAGCATGTAAGTTGGCAGACTGACTGAGCCCATGACGTCCCCCCCCTGCCTCGCTGCCTCTCCATTTTTATGACGACGCACAGAAGCCACTCTGATCGAGCCCCATGGTCCTCAAGTACGGAGTAGAGCACTGCATCTTGTTGCATGGCAGAACACACACACACACAAAAGAGCAAGTAAAGTACATGGGCCCAGGGCCTTCCCGGTTGCTGGCCCCTTTGTTTTCTGGTACTGGTAGTAGGAGTAGTACCAAATGTAGCTGTACATTCTTACTGTATGTACTAGCAGTGTCACTCACAGTATACATTGCACCTAGTAAGTTGCAGTGTCACCCGGTTGCGGCCTCGTTTAGATGGCTAAATTTTAGCCCAAAAGTTGCAACTTTTTCAACTCTCTCTCCATCACATCACATTAAATACACCAAAAAACATATGTTCGGAGCAGTAAATGTAGGTAAAAAAAATAACTAATTACACAGTTCTGTTATACATCACGAGACGAATCTTTTGAGCCTAGTTACCCCACGGTTAGATAATATTTACCACAAACAAACGAAAAGAAAGCTTCTGTAAGTCTTCACGAGCTCCAACAATTACTTTTCTTTTAAAATTTAAATGAATCTAAACGTGGCAAATGTAGTACTGCATATACAATGTCCTCTCCTTGTTTTTTTTTGGTCCCACCTGCACTGCGTGCTGATTGGATCGGATCAGTGCCATGTGCATTGTTGCTAGCAGTATCAGGACCACGTACTACGTACTGATGCTGAATTCAAGTAAGAGACAGTACTCTGTTTGTTAGTTTCCACTAGATTATCGTCGTTCTATCATCATTTGCCCAGCAGTACTAACAGTTACTATTACTGCTTACTACCTGTCTAATCTTCCAACAAATTAGTACGATTATTTGCCAAGTAGTTTAAGGTCGCCTTCAGGCTTCAATGTCCATGCTCCACGTACTTGTCCGTGCCCCAGACGATAGATCAGCAGGAACCCAAGATCTGACATAAAACATGGGCAAGGTTTAAGGCAGCTAATGTGGATGGACAGACGGCCGGGTACGTGGAAGCTTATGATCTCCGTACCGACACTAATCAGCATTACGGGCCGGTAAATACCGCTCATATTGGTATCGTCGAAAACTCGAGTAACATCTTCTCGATCTGGTATAATTTCGTAAACTTGTTGAACATTCGTATAACGGCTATATACTTTTTTTAGAATAATTGTTTTACTAAAGTTATATAACTATAAATCATATATAATTATTTTTAGGTAGATAATATATCCATATATAATAAGGTAATGTTTGCTTCAAGTAAAAAAATAAACTGAATGGACATCTGAACTGGGTTTTTATTACAAGTACTGGATGCC
The DNA here is from genome assembly GCA_015847255.1 of Hyparrhenia diplandra. Taxonomy (NCBI): domain Eukaryota; kingdom Viridiplantae; phylum Streptophyta; class Magnoliopsida; order Poales; family Poaceae; genus Hyparrhenia; species Hyparrhenia diplandra. The sequence continues at coordinate 31,777 of JADLZK010000635.1, read as the reverse complement.
GTACATACAGGTACGTTGCCACGCATGCACCTTATCCTGTTATGGTCCAGAGGGCTGTTTTTCTCTTTATTTCAAAAAAAAAAAAAAAAAAAGAATCCTAGCCAAGTGGACGACCAGTACTGTACTAGTGTACTCCCACATATTAATTGAATTCAATAAGACTTTGCCATCGTGAGTCGTCAGTTCGGGCTCCTGCACAGTGCAGGATATGTCCAGTTGTTGGCAAATTTTTTTCGTTGCATGAGAGCGACGCCATAGCTGCAACACAAGCTGCTGCTCTGCTAGCTTCCTCTTTGGAGAACATGGCCGACCAATAATGCACGGGGTGCAACAAGCCAACAACTGACAGACAGGTACGTTTTGGGCCTCTCTTCTCTCTTGCTAATATAATAACTAGTTAGGAGTAGTGTACTTCACAAGCTAACAGTAGGCTTAACAATAATAGCTAAGGCCGGATTGCATTTGCATTAGACCATGCATGCATCTCGATCACTTTTATTGATTGATACTGATTGATGGCAGGGGCTGGGCATGATGGTAGTATTTGAACAGGGAAGGGAAGCTATAGCTGCTGCTGTTGAGATGGGTGTAGCGCAACCAACCACAGCAGTATACAGCACCTGTATTGTCTGTGTCTCGATGGGGATGGATCGATGGTCCATGTGCGTGCGTGATCTCTGCCCCGGACGCTTGGCTTGGGGTTTGTCACATGTTGCATGTATTGTTCCACTGTGACCAGACGTTGATATGACGATCAGCCTCGGATCATACAAACCTGATATCTTTTCAGGAGCAGTAGTATGGGCCTGTCTGTCTATCGTGCCAGTCCTTTTCTTTTCTTTTCCCCCCTTCTCCACTCTGTACCTGTATATATGTACTACGTATATTATATAAAGAAAGATAGGAAAATTCTTTTTTTTTGAGGGGAAAGATAGGAAAATTCACTAAGGGAGGAAAAGGAAAAAAAAAAAAAAAGTTGTAGGAACTGCGGTCTGATCTCCATCATGCATGCTGACTATCATCAATATTGAAGGGTTGTCTTTCGCGCGCGGGCTCCTTGTCATCGGTCGCCGTCGTCGCGCGACGTGACGCCGGCCGGGGCGCATGTGTGGTGTGGTGGCGCCCGCGCCGCGGGTCCTCACGAACCCGAACCGCGCGGCCGGCCAGCATCGTCGCGTAAACGTCGGAGAGGTACGTGGAGCGAAGCCGATCGGGCTCGTCCACCACCACAACACCCATCAGGGAGCCGCGTTTCGTTTCATCCCTCCCGGCCGCTCCCGGCGTGGCCGATTCCGAGTCACTCGTCGGTCGAATCGAGCACCCGGGGACCGGCGGGCCGGGGTGTTTCCCCGCGTGAAAGGCACGGCTAGCTCTTGAAAGAAAAAAGATGTTGCAGGTTACTGTGGTTGTCGAAAAAGATGATGCAGGTTACTGTTACCGCGGGCAACGGCGACGACGTCGCTGTGAGCCGACTCCGGGAGCAGATATATGCTGCCACGGCCGGGGAACGCGATGGCAGATGGATCGCTGTCTCAAGTTGGGGGAATCGCATCAGGGTTGCGGCACTCCGAGGCAAGCAAGGCTGGCAGCCGTACGTACGTTTAGGAGGGGGATTTTCAGAGTTCAGGTTTATTTGTGGTAAAGCCTGTGTTTCCGACAATGGAAGAGTCGGATTCTGCCATCTCTTGGAGCGAGTCACGGGGGGCAAAAAGGTGACCTTTTGATGTTTCGTTTCTCGCAAGAAAACATGAAAAAACAGATAAGTTGACTGTATATATGGTCCAGGGTTCGTGCCTGGCTTATCATGCTCTTCACATGACTCCTAATCTCTAGGAGACATGGCATTTAAAAGGCCTCGCTGGAATTCAGAAGCATGAGGGGTATGACGATGCATGCATGGTTTCGTGACGCTAGCTGGTCGGAGATCAGGATCAATTTTAGGAGCCCTCTTCCATCCCTGGCGGCCTCCTGCGCTAGCAGCAAAACATTCCTGGGCCTGTTTGTTTCAGCCTGTGATCGAGAAAGGAAAACTGATAAGAAACATGTAGCGTGACAGAGCGAGAGCAAGGGCAGGCCCAACACAAGCCCAACTGACCGGAGACCAAGAGTGTGACACCTCGGTATTACCGAACCGATCGGTTCGGGTACTTCCGGTTCCTCGGTAAATTCGGTTCTCAAAAAACAGTACCGATCGGTTCCTTCAAAAAATCGGTACCGAGGGAATTCGGTTTCGGTATTTTCGGTTCGGTTCCGGTATTTACCGAAAAGTACCGAAGTAATCAAAGAGACATGTAATTGCACATTCAAAAGCTAATTTTAACATTATTTCGTAGACAATTATGGTGTCAAATACATACATATAGAAGTTTAAGAGTAGAATACCACAAATACATAATACAATAGTCTACATTAGTACAATTAATAATATAACAACAGTCACACTCAACACATTTTGGTAAATTCGTACCGTTCGGTACTTTATTTATCAGGTACGTAACCGAACATACCTCGGTTTTTCGGTTCACGAGAAGTGAGAATCGAACAGGAACCGAATTTCTTCTGTTCGGTATTTTTCGGTTCGGTTTTTCGGTAATTTCGGTTCGGTTTTCGGTTTTCGGTTTTTGTGCCGAGAGTGAGTGACACCTTGAAGGACCGAAACGGTACCCGGAGGGGGGGGGGTGAATGGGAGCCTCGATTTTTCTTTTTCACTTTTGGGTCATCGGCTCAACCCCGACCTCAAAAACAAACTCAAACGGGAGACGAGTAACACACGTGCTAACCGGTAATAAGGTGTCACGAGCAAAGAGAGCACCGAGATGTCCACGACCCAAATGATTGGGTGGATGTTTCCTAGGAACACAGCAGGACACCTCAAACTATCGCACACGGCCGACGAGAGCAAAGATCGAACCGGAGGACTAAAAAGAGTCACTCAACTTCTATAGAGAAGTGAGTTCCCGAAACTAAAATACCAACGTCAACTCGTGACGAGAGTACCTAGATAAAATCCAAAGATCGGTAGAAAATCAATTCAAAAACCGGAACTCAATTTGGATCACAAATGAGCAAATCATCGACTAAACAGCTGGGGCACAAGAACACTAGAAGATGATCGACACAAACGTGACCAAACACCGAATGGCTGGACACCGTAACTAGCGGACACCAAATCGATCTCTGATTCACCCACAAGCTGCTACTGAACCATGGACCACGAAAGCAAACAGCAAGCAATAGCCAAGATGCACAAAAGCTAAAACTCTGAACCTGCAGAGAGGAAACACGAGACAACAAGCAGTACTCCTTGCACACCGTGAGTATTAATATATCCAAAATGATGCAATTTGATTTTCCAATAATAAGCTCATAAATGCTAGGAGTACTAATTCATAGATGCAAGACAAAGGAGCTACGTACTGAACTTGACTTGCTTTCCTTGCCGATCGATGAAGCTGTTACCTGTTGACGAGAAGTTGCTGCAGGCTGCCTGACGAGCTTGAGTCACAAACGAACTGCAGCCTTGCTGTGCGTCTCGTGGAAATCTGCAGAGAGGGAACGAGCAAGCTGCAGCTCGACGGACAGCCTGAGAGGGCTGTGCGGTGCGCTTTGGAGGGCGGGGTGTTACAAGTGGTATCAGCTCAGTGCTGACTGTAGGGACGCAAGCCTAGTTAGCATTAGTCGTTTGTAAAGCTTATTTTGCTATAAAAACTATTTTTCTACATCCTTGTCCTTTGAATTGACTATTTCTCAATCCTTGTTCAATTTGTCTCCTCCTTGATAGCTTCCTTTGAGCTATTATTTCATATCACCTTGAATTTTGTTTCTTTTGGTTTACTAAAATTTTCAAATCTCAATTTATTTAAAGTTCGAAGGCCTTTCGTCAACTTCATCCTGCCCTTTAGGATCTTTGCCCTTATATGAAGAAGAAAACGATAGCATCGCTAGTTTAAGTCAATGTTTGAAGTGTGAGCCTTTAATGTTAAGTTGGTTTGTCATTATGCATATGTGTGTTTTGGATCTTTGTATTGAGTGCAATGAATTTGTGGGTTTACTCATAATTTCATTTAGCTTATAGGATTAAGGTATAAGGACTATTGAAATAAATAGTCATGGTGGTTTTCTTGTTTTCTGCCATATCCTATCTTTTCGGAGCAGTCTGTCTTCTTCGGCTTATACCTCTGCCCTTGGACCATCAAAAATCTTGGAATACTTCTGGAAAAAAGTAGACTTTCATATCTTTCTCTGGGCACAAGAATCACCTTCATATCTTGTTTGGTTTAAGAGTTATGAAAATCACAAGATAATGCAAATGCGCTGTCGGAAATCTGGAACAGATTCTGTTGTGTGCTATTTTTGACCAATTTATGTGCCGAATCTGAAGAAGTGTCCCATAAGAGAGTTGTAGAGAATTTCATAGGCTTTCCAACGGTGTAAAGTACGATCACATTGGATTAACAAAACTGAAGTTTTTGAGGTTTTTCTGCGCTGATGTTATTCTACTCGCGAGTGATTCTAGATTTCTTAATCTTGCATATGCAAGTGGATTTCTCTTGGAAGTCAGAAGGCTATTAGGATGGATGACTCATAGTGGAGAACACTTAGGCTATCCCTTCTTGTCCCCTAGTGAAACTTTTCTTAAGGGGGGTAGTGCCTTAATCTCACATGCATATTTCTCTCAACCTATCCTGAACTCGTTGTCTTTACGTGTGAGTTTGTCTCCTAGATTACCCTTGTTTTGCGATCGCTTATCCTTGCTGATGCTACTGCTGCTGACCACCAGATGAAAGTAACTAGAGGCAAATATGTGAAGTTAGATATTGGATAGTATGTATTGGATAGTTAGTGATACAACAGTCCTTTGAGGACAAGGAGTTATCTGAAGGCGTATCTCAAGATGGTCATATTGTGGGACATAAAGAACGTCAGTGTGAAGAGTGAGCTAGCACTAGACAAGTGGCTAACAGAAGTTAATCGAGGGTTGGCTGGAGTACCTATTAGGAATTAGTGAAACAAGTCACTTGGAGTAAGGTTATCAGGATAAGCAAAGTAAGGCGACATCGTTGCCGAGAAAACAGAAAACCCGAGGAGTGACGACAAGTCGAAGATATCACTCTGATCATCAGCTACCGAATCTCGGGACGAGATTCATCTTAAGGGGGGTAGAATTGTAACACCCCAAATTTTGCACTTTTGAAAATAGATTAAAAATGATTTAATTATGTAGTTTTGTGCTCATGAAAATATAGGAAAATAAATATTTTTATCAAAATAAAATCCAATATAAGGATAGAGACATGTTTGTGCATACATGCTGGTGCATTTATATTTTTGTGATGAGTGGTTTTGACTCAAACTCAAATTGGATTCAAAACTCTGTTTGAAATGACTTTGAAATTTATTAAAAAAAAAAGGATTATTTTCTCCCTCTGTTTCTTCGGCCTGCTGGTCTCCTTGCGCAGTGCGCAGCCCGGACTAAACACGAGCGCCTCCATCTCCTTCTAAAGCCAGGCTTTCCTTGTTGCTTGGCTGATCGGAAGATCTCTCTGGACAGCGTTGCCCTCTTCTACACAATGGAAAGGACGTCGTGGGCCTCGTGGAGCCAACCGGCCGTATCCATCTCAATCTCCCTCACGAGGTTTGCCTTGTGAGTTGTGACTTGTATACATATATATATCAGCTGGCCGATTGTATCCTTTTTCCAAACCCTTGGAAATCTCAAGCTGCCGCCGCCACCATCGCAATCTCGCCGAACCGTGAAACACCACACTCGCCGCTGCTGTTGACGTCGTCTGCCTTCAAGGGATGGAATTCTCTTGCCGCCGTCCGCGCGCTGAGCCAAGCCGATCGCCGTTGTCAAGGTCGTGCTCTCCACTGCAGAACGGTCCTTCACCGTCTCCGTCGCTCCGGCACTGTTTCCGTTCGCCGCCGTGCTTTGGTTAGAAATCTTACTCGATGGTTCTTTCTATCATATCTGTTCGCATATCCGGATGTTGATCCTCCTGTGTTTGATCATGTACGCTAATCCATCCTGGAGCCTTTGTACCATGCGAGGTCTCTGTCCACGTACGTGACATAACATCTATCAACGTCAACTTGCTGATTTCCTTTTTGCCGCAGTAGGTCCGTAATGCCAGCATGTTACCCCGTCCCCAGTGCCTATGGTCCGAAACAATCTGAGCTCGCTTCTGTTTTTCAGCTTAATTAGGCCAGGGCGGTGCTCTAGGCGTGCGGCACACAGGAGCGTGCAACTGCTGCTCTATCAAGATAGATAAAAAGGTTGTGATTTACAAAGGTGAGCTGCGCCTCCAATTATATTCCATATAATTTAATTGGATACCCCACGCATTCTAGACGTATGTGCTTTGCATGTACAACGTTCATCCTGTCTCGTCAAGTTTTTATCATCTAATTTCATCTTTACGTATACATGGTTATTTCTGTATAACCTCATGTCATGTCTCTTTCACTGCTCCTCTATTCGTATCTCCATCGATCTTGTTTGAACTATCAAATACGTATCTTCACTTTCTTAAAATTCGAGTTTATTTTTAATTTATTATTTTATTAAAGCAAACCTTGTTTATTTCATAACTTCACCGTTCTAGCTCCGTTTTCAGTGATCTCTACGTCTGTGTGATCGTAGTGACGTGTAGGTTAGTTTTTTAAGCTTTTAAACTTGTTTTTCCACTGTTGGTGTACTGTTTTTATTGTAGCTTTGTTTGCAATGCATGATTGGCACCATATGGTTGTGTGTTGTTGCTTGGAGTCAAGTAGACGGTGAGCTTGACGTGGTGATCCGGAATACATTGACGATAAAGAAGGATTTCTCTTGGAGCTTTGGACAAAGGAAGAAGGATCTCTATTTAAGGCAAGTATAGTTTTGGGATATGCTAGCTTTAAAACCATGATCTTATAACTTGCTTAATGTTTATGCACTGAACTTTAAATGTGAATTGTTTGGCAACATGGGGATTTGTCTGCGTGATGTAGATCCGGTATTACAAAGACAGCTATGGGGGTTATATGGCTCGACATTAGTTCCCTAGAGATCATTTTTCTAGCAACTTGGAGGAATTGCCGAATTGGATATAGTATGCCCCCTATCCTGTTAATATGTGAGTATAGGGTCATGAGTTATGTGCCACATAGGAAGGGTGGGTTCTATGTCCGAACCGAATTTAGCTGCCCCAACTTGTTAGACGAACCTTTGGAGAGCTTCTTAGTGGTTTCTCGTGCTTGGGCCTTGCAAACCCTTGCATTTGGGAATCACGACTCGTAGTGAAAGTGTACACCTCTGTGCGAGTTTGAAAAAGCGGTATACTAGCCTTGCCCAAGGTCACGGGCGGCCCCGAACCTTTACATTAAGGATGATGACTTGTGTTTGTTAAATTGTTCATAGTTATTGTTTCATGCTATTCATTATTTATGTTATAATGATCATGGGTTTAGGGTAAGATATTGCCTAGCTATTCTTGCGGAGTTCGACATGGACTCACTCTTGCTATTTCACCCCACCTCGGAGATGTTTAGGCTTGTGATCAACCAAATACCGGTCCCCCGTGGAGTCTACCCGTAAGATCGAAGTGTTTTCCGCGTTACGCTAGCTAAGGTTATATTGTTTTATATTGTGTATGTTATGTGTTTAAGCATTGTGAATTGATACGCCCTTTATTTGTAGCTATATCCGAGATTTGACTTCCGGGGCTCACATATGGTGTGTATCCGGGTTTTGTCCTTAAAACCGGGTGTTACATGCATCGGCCTGATGCTCTCGGGCTACCGAGAGAAGAAAGCCCCGATGTGTCCGTCCGGATCCTACGCACGAGTTCGGAGACACACGACCTACACACACGAACAGACGAGGGGACGGGGAGGCACTTTCGGCGGCCGCAAAAAGCAAAGCGGATTGATCGCCGAAAAGAGCACCCAAGGTGTTGGGCACTCTCGCCCTATGGCTTAGCAATTTCACCCACGGCTTGGCCCCTGCCAAAAATCGCGAGCACCCAAAGCAGCTAGCAACAAACCGAGAACCCGACGAACCGATGAAATGAGCGAGGGAGCGAGTGGAAGAACAACGAAATCCGATCCAAAACTCCATGAATCGAGCTCAAATCTCGACCAGGAGATTCAGCTAGCGACGAACCAATCCCCAAAGAATCACAAAACAGATCAACTCGGTCACCGGGAAAATCAGATCGTAGCTATGAACAAAAACATGGACGAAAATGCAAGAACGAGGGAAACAAAATCACGAGATCAAAGTGACAAATCCCAGAGGGCATGAGTGGACTAAGGGCCACTCTTCCTACGAATGAAAATCACAAACACAAAATATCCACAAATTTGTTCTTGGACCTCTAAACAAGAACCCTAAAAATAGAGGAAAAAATAAAAACAAAAATAGGAGAGGCAAAGAGGGGAGGAGGTCTGTCATCCTCCACATATAGTCCGAAATCCTCTTTCTCAAACTACCCCTAGATACATATGAGCCGAACCGCTAACCCTAAGACTAATTTAGTCCGACTCGTGATAATTTGATCCGACGACCACCGCGCCTCCTCATCATGCGCAGCCTTGCTCCACGCAATCTCCCGGATGCCGCCACGTGCCGCCCTTCCGCCCACCGGAACGCCCGGGTTTTGAGGCCCAAACCCGTGAAACCCGCCGATGGTTTTGAGGCCCAAACCACCAAACCCGCACGCACGTGGGTTTTGAGGCCCAAACCACGAAACCCGCATCGATGGTTTTGAGGACAAACCACCAAACCTCCTCAACACGTGTCATCGCCGTCTTGATCGCCCGAAAGTTGCCAAGTCATCCGAGCTCCCCGCCGCCCGCACGCCGCCGTCTTGACCCGATCGACACGGTCCCGCCCACGCCCCTCTTGCATTCGCCGATGTCCCGGATGTCGACACCATGGCTAGCCACCCGGCGATCCGGTCCCCTCGGTCCAAGCCTCACGTCCGTCCTTCACCTCCCGCGGTCCGTCGGCCCGACACGTCCTCCTTGGCCCCTTCACCTCGCCGTCGGCTACCATCTCCGAAGCTCCACACCCGTACAACACGAACCAAGAGATACGTCTTCGACACACTCCACGTGTGCTTGGGGTGAACATAACCCGAAGCATAAAGAATAAAAGAAAATAGAAGTAAAATGTTGATTTGTTGACAATCACTCAATCACAAAACTAAACACATGTGACCTAAATCAACCATGTGTTCGCAATCTCCCCCTTGATGAGTGCATTGTCAACATTCAACACAAATACGTAAGAAGGTAGAAGATAGCATATCCAAGTGAACAAAAGCTAGACAAAAGCTAGGACAAACTCACCGGATAGCAAACATGGAGCAAAAACTTGGTTCCCAAAGACATGGGCAAAGGCTCGACACAACCAAGCTAAACCAACCGCTAGCCCTCAAGAAGAGGTAGAACAGTGCTCAACAAAGACTAGCACGACTCCAAACCAATTTCTTTCACACACAAAACAAATAGACCCTCAAGACAGAGGCAAAAAGGCTCGACACATCTAGCTCAAAGTGCTACTCCCCTTGGACAAATGCGAATACTGTCTTTGTATCTTTCTCCCCTTGTTGGCAAATGCACTAATCAAGCTATGAAATGCTTGAAAATGCAATGAGGGAGCTTCAAGTTTATAGCAATCCAAATGAGAAGATGCTCTAAAAAAGTGTCATGGCAACAAGGTCAAGTGTTTAACACGGTGCTCAAACCGATCAAGAGATATGAAATATGATTTAAAAAGCATTTTGATTCGTTTTAAGCGCTTCGAAAAAGGTGTCCACCACAAAGAATAGCACATAGCACAAGTAAGTCGGAAATCTACCAAGTGCTACACATGTATATCAAGTGAACTACCCCAAGCAAGGTTTATACATCATGCAAAAGACAGAGCCAACACGGTCAAATTTTCAAGTTATCGGAGTTGCAAATGTTACAAGCATTGGACAAAGCATGATGCGAAAGTGGTTATCCACAACCGTCGACCTTTACTAATCAACCATGTCAAGCCTATGCGTGTGAGCAATCGAAGCTTAAGACAATGGTCCGGGTCAAACACTACCAAGCTCAGGTTCAACTCAAGTGCAATGAGCAGCGCTAGTCCCAAGACTTGGATGTGGGACGGTATGGACCCATCTCGATCTTTTCCATACACTTAGCTTAGATTTTAGATTTTTAGCGGATAAAAGCATGTGGTCATCTAAGCAAGTGTATAACTCGATGAATGAGACATAGTCACCTAGCATACATGATAAGCACAAAGGATCTCAACAACTTAATCATGCTAGGAACTATCTCAATGGTGAACATTTTGCAAGATTTATCGTTGTTAAGCAAGTTCACATGAAAAACAACTTTTGCTCATAACATATATCAATTAAGCGAGAAAGAGCACAAGTCGTAAGCACCAACATGTAATTGTTACACTAAACAGAGCATAGTCTCATTGTGATCAATATAAACAAAAAGCTCAAAGTGCAATAGTGTACATGATGAATGCAATATGATACAAGATGATGCACAAAGCAAAACAAACCTAAAGCTACAACTGTACATCAACTACAAAACTACCCCTCAAAAAGGATAGCAAACTCCCCTCAACCAAAAACACCCTAGCAAAAGAAAACTAGAAACCAAAAGGGCACAAAGGCTAGCATGGCATATAATACACAAGATAACACATGCTAAAAAGGATATAAAAGCATGATACAAGTATAATACACGCAAGCAATATACAAGTGAGCAAAAGAACAACCATCTCATACCACAAGTAGGGAAATCATGAATGTACAAGGCATGAGTGTATATGATAGCTCACAGACTGTGTGTAGGTGTCACAATAAGGCACATACCTCTTGGAGACTAACAAAGTGGTGTAGACAACCATCAAGTCTTGATCACACCACGACAAAGAATCAAGTTCCACCAAGCACGTGTTCTGCACCCCATGTCCTCATACCTACACATGAGAGGACAAAGAAACCCAAGTCTTGGATCCCAAAGGGTTAACAAGCATAAACTTGGGAACCCAAGACTTAGTCACCCGCATCATTGGAAAAACATGGGATGAGCAAATGGCACAACACAGGGTTAGTAAACTTGAAAGAATACCAGTGTTGACTATCTTGCCCAAGATAGGCGTTAGGCAAAGCAAACATCCCACGACCATTCTTCCCAAAGTGCTCACCATGCACAACAAAGTGTGGTGCACTCCTCCTGTCAAACTCAAAGCTCCCAAAGCGAGGATCAACATCCACTCACGGAGGACCACCACGGGGTCTCACAAACTGTGGCCTAGCCCTCTGAGGCCTCCTACCTCCTGGCCTAGCAAACTGCCTCTGAACCGACTGCACACCCCTCTCATATATGCCAAGTGGTGGGTGATACAAGTCACGGTTCTCAAACTCAACTTGACGCCTAGCATCCCTCTTCCTCCTAAAGCAAAACTCAAACAAGTGACCATCTCTCTGACAGTACTCACAGTGATACCTCACCTCTCTCTTGGGTGGTAGCTGGTTCACTCTCTTGGGTGGATGGCTTACTTTTGGTGTGGTCTTGGCTTTAGGAAGGGTTTCCTCAGGGATCTTGGGCAAAGTGTCAAGTGGGTTCCTGAGGTGGTTTGGTTTAGGAAGCCACACTTGTTTGGAAGGTGGAGTCTTTGGGGTCTCTTGGAGGATGCCATTTTGCACAATGGGCTTGATAGGCTCAGGTGGGGTGATCTTGGTCAATTTGGGAGTGTTTGTGGGTTTCTCACTCGGGCTCAAGCCACTACCTTGACCAACCTTGCCATAGATTACTTCACCCTTCCCACCTATTGCAAAGCCTAATCCCGTTGTGTCAGTCCCCCTCTTGAACTGACTCATCATCATGCCAAGCTGTGGCTCTCCACTAGACACCCAACTTAGGACAGAGCGAAGGTACTTGTTCTCCTCTTCGACTCTCCCCTTGTCATGCCTACAAGACATGACCTCCATCTCCAAAGCTTCACACTTAGCACACTTCAAAGACGGTGCTATCTCGAGCTGGCCTTCTCAAGCATAGCAAGCTTGGCGACCTTCTCTGCCAACTCGGACACAAGCCCGGACAAGACTTGCATGCACTCAACAACATAGGCTTAGCCTTCGACTCAACATGCTCATCTAGCAAAGCGAGTACTTGGATTGCAAAGACATGATGCTAGACATATGCACAAAGACAAGCATCGCACTCGTCTCATCGACATCTCCACGGGCTTCCTAGCCAACTCTAACTCCCTCATAGCTACCTCCCACTTCTCCTTATACTCCTTCCTCTCCTTAGCTACTCGCTTGAGCAACTTCTCTTGACACACAAGCGCATCGCCTAAAGAGTCAAGTTCATCGCTGAGGGATTCGATAGTGGGTGATACCTTAGGGGAAGAGTCGCCGCCGGTGTGGCTCGACGCCGTTGGACACCGCTCCGTCCAAGGGCCATGGTGCGTAAGCCCCGTACTTGGAGTTGGCGACGAAACAAAGTCCGTTCGACTTTTTCCTCGATCTTGCGCTCGGGCTCCTCGTCGCTGGAGGAAGCTTGCCCGTCATTGTCGAGGTCACCGAGGGAGGCGAAGAAGGTGTCCTTGTTCTCCTTGGCACGCTTGAGGTACTTCTTCTTGATCGCCTCCTTGTCGGCCCTTCTTAGACTTGTGCTTGCCGACGGTGTACTCGCGCTTGTCCTTGCGCTTTGTCGGAGTCGTGCTTGTCGGAGTAGTACTTCTCGCCGGAGTACTTGTCCTTGCTCTTCTTGGGGCACGCGGCGACGAAGTGGTCCGGATCGCCACACTCAAAGCATCCTCCCTTGGGACCACCGCCACGCCGACGTTCAAGCGGTTGTTGTGGAACCGCAAGAGAATCGGGATGGCGACGAGCCAGCTCGCCGTCCCCCAAGGCACTCCAATCGCCTCCTCTCGCACGCATACACCAAAGAAGACAAGGCAAAAGAGATCTGTGATGGGTTAGCGTAAGAACCGAACCCGCCCTTACCTCGAGACAAGTGCAACGCCGGGCGCAGATGGGTCCTTGAGCTTCGCCGGATCCGAGCCTCGATCTCGAGGACTTGAGCTTGTCAGAAAAGCTCGTCGGGTGTGAGGGTGTCGTAGTTGGCGGACTCCATGATCGCGGACACCTTCACATCCCACACCTTCCGATCCAAGGCGCATAAGAGCCGCAGACGCCTTCTCGTGATCATCAAGCCTCTCCGAAGGCTTGTTCGCCCAGACTTGTTGCAAATCGTCGGAAACCTAGCAAAGAGAGAATCGATGGACTCGCCATCAAGCCGGATCAAAGTTGTTGTACTCTCTCTTGTAGGTGTCATATAGGCGGGCCTTGACTTGTGGGTTCCCTCATGGTAACTCTCAAGTGTTCTCCACACCTCACGAGCAGGCCTCACAAGTGGCAACTCTCTCAAACTCGGTGTCTTTGAGGCTAGAGAACAAAACACTCCTCGCTCGGTTGTTGGCATTGTGTTGGGCTATTTGTTCCTCACCCACTTTCGGAAGCAGCGGTAGCACTTGGTAGTTCTCATCCTCAACAATCTCCCATACTCTCCAATCCATCCCCATAAGGTGTGCTTGCATCTTAATCTTCCAATAGGGATAGTTGGTGCCATCAAACTCCTGGAGGTTTGCCAAAGTGACCGAAAGCACGATCCATGTCGCCTTCTTGCGGATCACGCACCGATTAGGGTGAAAGTGATCCTAACCGGCCCGATACCAATTGAGGGACCGAAACGGCGACCGAGAGGGGGTGAATGGGAGCCTCGATTTTCTTTTCACTTTTGAGTCATCGGCTCAACCCCGACCTCAAAAAACAAACTCAAACGGGAGACGAGTAACACACGTGCTAACGGTAATAAGGTGTCACGAGCAAAGAGAGCACCGAGATGTCCACGACCCCAAATGATTGGGTGGATGTTTCCTAGAACACAAACACCACCTCAAACTATCGCACACGGCCGACGAGAGCAAAGATCGAACCGGAGGACTAAAAAGAGTCACTCAACTTCTATAGAGAAGTGAGTTCCCAAACTAAAATACCAACGTCAACTCGTGACGAGAGTACCTAGATAAAATCCAAAGATCGGTAGAAAATTAATTCAAAAACCGAACTCAATTTGGATCACAAATGAGCAAATCATCGACTAAACAAATCGCGGCAAGAACACTAGAAGATGATCGACACAACAAGGACCAAACACCGAATGGCTGGACACCGTAAACTAGCGTACACCAAATCGATCTCGATTCACCCACAAGCTCTCTTGAACCATGGACCACGAAAAGCAAACAAAACAAGCAATAGCCAAGATGCACAAAAGCTAAAACTCGAACCTACAGAGAGGAAACACGAGACAACAAGCAGTACTCCTTGCACACCGTGAGTATTAATATATCCAAAATGATGCAATTTGATTTTCCAATAATAAGCTCATAAATGCTAGGAGTACTAATTCATAGATGCAAGACAAAGGAGCTACGTACTGAACTTGACTTGCTTTCCTTGCCGATCGATGAAGCTGTTACCTGTTGACGAGAAGTTGCTGCAGGCTGCCTGACGAGCTTGAGTCACAAACGAACTGCAGCCTTGCTGTGCGTCTCGTGGAAATCTGCAGAGAGGGAACGAGCAAGCTGCAGCTCGACGGACAGCAGCTGCAGACTGCCTGATGCTCTCGGCGCTGGAGAGAAGCAAGCCTGATGTGTCCGTCCGGATCCTACGCACGAGTTCAGACACACGACCTGCACACACGAACAGACAGGGACAGGAGGCACTCGGCGCCGGCAAAGCAAGCAGATTGACTGCCGAAAGAGCACCCAAGGTGTTGGGCACTCTCGCCCTATGGCTCAGCAATTTCACCCACGGCTTGGCCCCTGCCAAAAATCGCGAGCACCCAAAGCAGCTAGCAACAAACCGAGAACCTGACGAACCGATGAACAGAACAGGAGCGAGTGGAAGAACAACGAAATCCGATCCAAAACTCCATGAATCGAGCTCAAATCTCGACCAGCTGAGATTCATCTAGCTACGAACCAATCCCCAAAAGAATCACAGCCTGAGATCAACTCGGTCACCGGGAAAATCAGATCGTAGCTATGAACAAAAACATGGACGAAAAATGCAAGAACGAGGGAAACAAAATCACGGATCAAAGTGGACAAATCCCAGAGGCGTAAGTGAAATGACTAAGGGCCACTCTTCCTACGAATGAAAAATCACAAAGACAAAATATCCACAAATTTGTTCTTTGACTTCTAAACAAGAACCCTAAAAATGGAGGAAAAAAAAAACGAAAAATAGGAGAGGCAAAGAGGGGAGAGGCTGTCATCCTCCACATATACCCAAATCCTTTTCCCAAACTACCCCTGGGAGATACATATGAGCCGAACCGCTAACCCTAAAGGCTAATTTAGTCCGACTCGGGATAATTTGATCCGACGACCACCGCGCTCCTCATCCGCAGCCTTGCTCCACTCAATCTCCCGGATGCCGCCACGTGCCGCCCTTCCGTCCACCGAACGCCCGGGTTTTGAGGCCCAAACCCGTGAAACCCGGCCGATGGTTTTGAGGCCCAAACCACCAAACCCGCACCCGTGGTTTTGAGGCCCAAACCACGAAACCCGCATCGATGGTTTTGAGGACAAACCACCAAACCTTCTCAACACGTGTCATCGCCGTCTTGATTTGCCCGAGTCGCAAGTCATCCAAGCTCCCCGCCCGCCCGCGCACGCCGTTTGACCCGATCGACACGGTCCCGCCACGCCCTCTTGCATTCGCCGATGTCCCGGATGTCGCCCACCATGGCTAGCCACCCGGCGATCCGGTCCCTCGGTCCAAGCCTCACGTCCGTCCTTCACCTCCGCGCGGGTCCGTCGGCCCGACACGTCCTCCTTGGCCCCTTCACCTCGCCGTCGCCTACCATCTCCGAGCTCCACACCCGTACAACACGAACCAAGAGATACGCCTTCGACACACTCCACGCGTGTGCCGGTGAACATAGCCAAGCATAAAGAATAAAAGAAAATAGAAGTAAAATGTTGACTGTTGACAATCACTCAATCACAAAACTAAACACATGTGACCTAAATCAACCATGTGTTCGCACACCTTTCTGGCTTTCTGCATCTCGGACTCGGACAGCTACAAGTTTGTTCGGAAAATAAATACACTGAAATTTTAGCTAGCATGTTTTTTTCACACTCTAAATCCGTTTATTACTGCATACTACTAGCTACCATTATTTTGACAGGGATTGGGAACGAATAGCTGCCGGACATGCAGATTAGGGTCTTGCTAGCTTGGTACTGCTTTTACGCAGGGGAAGGGCGACGCCGCGAGGGTGGAGGCCCTGGAGGGACGACGATCCAGGCAGAAGTCGCAGTGACATCCTTTGGGATTCAAGCAGATGCCGATGCCGTCGTGGTACTTATTGGCGCAGCCCGACTTGCATTGCTGGCGATCACACGGCTGGCCTGGATACAGGGTTATCGACTCCCGGATCTGGGCACCGAGCTGAAACCTTGGCCGTCATCGTATCTGTGGTAGATCTTAAACAGAAATGAGATAGTAAGGGGACTATTACAGCCTCTTAAACGTTGCCAAAGTACATATTATTATATAGTTTGAAATGCACAGACAGCCCAGCCGAGAACGGCCTCTCTTGTATTTTTACAAAAAAAACTTCTATCTTGTTAATACAATGATACGCAATGGTCTTGCGTATTTGAGAAAAAAAAAAGGAAACTTAAAAGTACCTGAAGATACTACTAGGAGGGCAATGGCAACTAGCAACAGGTGGCTAGCTAGTCCTCATCCTGGTTTCTTACAGGAACGTCTCGAGAGTTGCTTGGTACTCCTTGTGTGCTGTTGATAGTGAATGAGGGGTGTATGGCTGTCTAGCTTATGATGGTGAGGTATTGCAAACCCATGGTTTTATAGAAGAAGCTTACTGGCGTTGCTTTGGATAACTATGCAGTAAGCGGCAGCAATCATTAGTATCTAGTTTTGACTGACTTGCGTATCGATGCATTTTAATCCTGCTAAAAATTGAATCACTATGTTGTAGTAGTAGCCCTTGAGCACAAAAAAATTGTATCTATTTCAGGAGCAGGGTAACCCTTGATCATCTCCCTTGTGACAATTGGGTTAAACGATCAAGCAGGTCACCACATGATAGCCTCATATTAGACGATCATTGATCAACACCGTTATTAACTGCTAAAATGGTATGCTTGACGGCTTGACCCCATCAATCTAAAAGCACACCTTGAGTTTTGGATGGTCATCAAATGATGGCAATGAAAAGGCTATTGACCGAGATCCGATCGCGTAGCCCCGGCCCCCGCGTCGCTCTCTTCGAGGGCGACACGGGCGGCACCGCCACCCACCGCCAAGTACCCCCCCCCACCTCGCCATCTCTCCGGCCGCTGTCATCGCCCTTCCCGTGGCGGCCAGCGGCGGCACCCCAAAAAGGAGCTCGTCCGCATCTTCTTTGCGCCTCCATCCCCTCCCCTCCTCCATTCACCCTCCTTCCACGGCGAGCCGAGGCGGCCAACGGCGGGTCCGACCGGATTTGGTCCCCGGTGGGCGCCCAGCCATTGATGGCGACGTTCCCCAGTCCCCGGATCGGGCGGCGTGATCCCGGGCCCTCGAGGGCCGGGTCTGTACGGCGATCGGCGTGGCGGCCTTCCATGTTGGCCAGGCGTAGCGTCGGTGGTGGTGGTGGCGGTTTGGGTGAAGACCTTGCCTCGCGTGTTACGCTGGGTCGGTAGCGGTGTCATTGATCGTGTCACGAACCTTGTTGAAGGCATTGCTGAAGCCGTTGGTCAATCCGTCGCCGCCGGCCCGTGGGCATCCATTAACGAGGTGAAAACCTAGCATGGTTTTTCTGGGCGACGGCGATTGCGCAGGTGCGCCATCGGTTCTTGTGCGCCAAGGTCGGGCGGCTTTCAGTTCAAGGTGGAGGAGGCAATCGATGGCGTAACAGCTTGGCGTTTGGTGGTACCAAGTGCTTCATGTTGTTGCCAAGGAAGAAGCATTCAATCTTCAATGGTGATCGATGTTCCACGTTTTCAATACTTTTTAGGTCTGACAAACGCGTTTTGGCGGCTTGATTTTGACGATAGTGATCCTATTCTAATGGAGTTGACATCACGTTGCAAGTCAAATGTCGCATAGGACTACTTGAGCTCATTGTTGGGATGTATTTTCTTCAAAAATTTTTATTCTTTTTATTTGTTGTAATATTTTGGCCTGATTCTACCTACGGGTAGATGAAGCCGTATAGTTTTTCTATCCATTATTAAAAAAAATCAAATGATGGCAAAATGCTGAAGTTTAAAAAACGAGTACGTTAAAGACATCCGCTCTTTTTTCTTGCTCATACATAGGCGCCATCCTTATCTTTTTCTTCGTCTCACCTCACTCTCTCTCCTTCACCCACATGAATAGTCTCAAATTAATCATGACTATATGGAAAGGCCCAGTAAAAGCCCATCTTATAATGCACAATATACAACATGGATTTCTGTCCGAGTTGCAGTAACCTTGTGGGTCTCAAACACTGCTGAAACGCTTTTCCACGTACATTGAAAAATTATAGTTTTTTTTAAACAGAGGTGCTATATCTAATCTAAGAACTGTAGTTTTACACGTTCTCTATTACAGTACAACAGATTTTTGTTCAGCTGGGGTCCGTCGTTTGCCGTGATTTGCTACATGATTGGAACCGGATGGGACTCCGTGTTCTATTCCAACTCAGCTGATCTTACAACACACATATATACAGCAGTATAGATCTTCGTAAATAAAGTAATTCCAACTCTAGCCGCCGGAGCACCCAGATGGTTTGTAAGGCGGCGAAACATGGTAGCGGCGTACGTGTCTCTTCCGGAGGACATGGTCTTCGATGTGCTCGCCAGGGTGCCGGCGAAGGCCCTGTGCCGGTTCCGGTGCGTGTGCAAGGCCTGGCGCGCCCTCATCTCCGACCCGGCCTTCGTCGCCGCGCAGAGATCGCGTGCCGGTCCATACCTAGTCGGCCTGTTCTATGAAGCCTGCCGGTGGCCGCCGAAGGTGCGGGTGATTGACATGGAAGGCAACGTCATCAAGGTGTTCGATGTGCAGGTGTGGCTGCGGCTGCGCAAGGATGACAGCGCTAACGTCTTGGGCGTTCTGCAGCAGGCTACCTGGCGTCTCGACCTCATCTGGACCAACAGTCACACGTTGTTCATCGATCCAGCTGCCGGGCATGCATGGGCTGTCGACATGGCCATTAGCTTGGCCTCGACAAGCTTTGGCTGCACCGCTCTGTCTGGCACCTTAAAGGTCATATGCCTCGAAGAGGCTTTACCAACGTCGTCCCAGATCTGCAAGGTCGCTACGATCGTGGAGGGCGGTGCAGAACTGCCGACGTGGAGGCATGGGTGGGCCCCTCCTTTCCTTACTAGCTCATACTCTGGCGAAAGGGCAACGGTCAATGGCGTCGTCTACTTCATGCCTCATCACGGCTCAAACGAACATTGGAATTCAGGCTCCAACCTCATAGCAACCTTCGACCTCGACAGCGAAGAGTGGAAAATAATCAATGGCCCGACATTAGGGGTCCAAGCCAAAGCATATCAAGTTAGCCTTACCGAGCTCAAAGGAACCTTTGGGTATGGTTCATCGTCTACGCGATGATCACCACTCCTATGCCAACATATGGCTTTTGATTGATTTTAACAGAAGTGTATGGGCCAAAGAGTACACCATACAGATGCCCAGAACATGGAATTTGTCTAAGCAATTTGGGGCCTTAGAAGATGGCAGAATATTATTGCTGGTGAGAGAGATCGAGAATGTGATCATAACAAAGGAATTACTTGGGTGGGCCTGCCGTCGCGGACCGAGCGCGCCGTCCAGCAGATGTTCCGCGCCTCCACGTACTTCCAGCTGGGGGACGGCCGCCGTGCCATCTTCTGGACGGACAGGTGGTTACCTGACGGGGCCATCTGCGACTTCGCGCCGCACCTCTTCCAGGCGGTCAGGCGCCCCGCCCGGGGTGCACCGTCCGTCAGGCACTTCAGGACTTCGCCTGGCTGCATGACATCCGCGGCGCCCCCACAACGCACGCGTCCTCGAGGAGCTCCTCTCCTCACCGACCGGCTCGTGGATGTACAGCTTACGGAGGGCACCCCCCCGACCGCCTCGTTTGGCGTTGGTCCCCTAGTGGCCAATTCTCCTCCTCCTCGCTTACCGGGCTTTCTTCCTTGGGCGCCACCGGACTTGCGGGGGCGACCGAGGTGTGGATGCCTCCGCTCCTCCGAAAGGTCAAGTTCTTCCCGCGGGCTAGCCCTACATGGCCGGCCATGGACCGCAGATCGCCGGCGCCGCACGGCCTTCAGCGGCGGGCCACCGTACTGTGGGACGATGACGAGACCATCGACCACCTACTCGCCTCCCGTGTCTACTCCGGATTGCCGTGGCAGGCCACGCTACACAAGTTCGGCATCGGGCACCTCGGGCCTCAGCGGACGAAACCTCCTTCGTCGACCGGGGTGGCTAAAGGTCCGCGCGCTCGCCCGCATGACCTTCGCGCAGGCCTTCCGACTCCCTCGTCCCCTCCTCATCTCTTGGATGCTTTGGAAGGAGAGGAACAGCGCACCTTCGGCGGAGGCGCCGACCTCTCCACTTCGGGCGATCTTGGGGCTCATCCACGACGAGGCGCAAGCTTGGGTGGACGCCGGCTTTTCGGGACTTGCGCCGGTGTTACACACCTTGGCGACGGGATAGCCCGCGAGCGGTCCTCCAACTTTTGTCGCAAGATTAGTTTCCTCCCGAGTTACAACACTCTAAGCTCCACCGTAGTAGCCGGTGATTTGTGTTAGTGTGCCCCGCCTTGTTAGCGTCAGTGCATCTCGCTAGGACGCCGCAAGGTTGTATTGAAACATTCCTTTATCTCTTAATGCAGAACGGGCCAAAGTGCCCGGTTTCAAAAAAAAAAAAAAAACAAAGAAAAGATGGTTAGGTGTCGTCTTTTCCTTGTATTCTACAACCCTAGCACAAAGACGTTTACGAAGTTCATGGATGTCGAAACAAGCAATAATTTGCGCTTGTACACTGGAAGCCTCCTATCTTGACGAAATAACCGCGAAAAAACCTCCTGGAAGCAATCAAATATATGTGTGTGCAATGAGGTATAGTATGCTAATTAATGCAGATGAGGGTAGACAATATTTGTGTGTGCAATGAGGTATAGTCCAATGATAAAGGAATGTTTTGGTTAAATTAAATACTCGAATAAGAGTAATAACAAATTGAGACTCCATCATAGGGATGCAATGCAAGTGGGCTAGCTCAAAAACCCATATATAATTACTTCATGCGTCTCCATGTTGCTTTGCTTCAATAATTCATTTGTTTTCTCCTCTTATAAAAATTCAAAAGATGACTACATCGTATTTAATTTCTAAAATCATGTCAAATCTAATGTTGATAGAATAAATAATGAAAAAGCCATTTTAATTGGACTTATACCTCAAAATCACTTGTATACATTAAATGAGAATTCATCAAATGAGCTGACTGCCTTTTAGATTATTTGAACCTTATTATATTGATGTAATTATGAAAAATCGAGGGAAAATGGACAAGAATTTACATAAGTTGGATTAGACACTATATGACAAAACTAAATTTGCTTATAATTTAAAATGGCTGAAGTACAGTTTAACCGAGTGGGTTAGATGCAGTTGAATTTTAGACTGCATCACAATTTTTACTCTAGTTTAAATTTTCTATAGAGCAAAAAAAAAAAAAAAAAAAAAATTACTCAACTTGGAAGTGGCACAAAATAAACTCTGCTATTGTCTTTTATAAGATATAGAAAATAGAAATATAGATTTCTGACGCAAAATTTCACAGTTCCTCTGCTCAAAACTACTATCTGCAGCTAGTTACATGATTATTACTTCTGTCATTGCTCATTGCTTTTGGAAGAAAAAACTCGCGAAGGCAAGCCAATCGATCGGCTCCAATCGGCTGCTGCTGCATCTGATTACACAGCTAGTACGTGCAGTTTCGACTTCCGCGTAGCGAAAGGCGGGCGTTTTGGGACGGTTGCTGGCACGCAGTACTCGCAATCACATCCAATGGGACTCATGCGGGTGCCGTTGCCAAGCCTGTTCGGCTGGCCGTCCGACCGCTGACGCCGCGGTGAGAAAAACCTACCGGGCCGACGCCAGAGAGAAAATACTGGCGATTGGGCCGATATAAGCCAAGCGAACAGGGCCATATGGCAAATCTGGGTACATGATTATCGAACGGGGATGCGGGCATCGGGCAGAGCAGCAAGACGATACATCATCACCAGCTTTAGCAAAAACATGCATCTTGCGATAAATTCATGTATGTTATTATCATGCTCGAAATCGAAATCGAAATCGAAGTGCAGCATAATGCCCCAAGGACATTGCGGTACCTGAAGATGATAGCAGTAGCAGGAGGGCGATGGCGATTAGGAACAGGCAACTAGTCCTCATCTTCATCTTGCTGCTGGCTTGCTGCAGGTTTGTTGCAGGGGTATCGAGAGTTGTTGATTGAGTGTGCTATTGATGGTGAATCGGTGATTGTTGCCGCAGACTCGTGGTCGTGGGTGTTATATATAGCGAGGAGCTATATTTTGGGTACACCCTACATGCTGAAATTATAGAGAAAGCAACCACACTGATGATATCAATTTCTTAATGATTTTCATTCACGATCCTATCTTCCTAAGAATCAACCGCACTGGTCGAGCAAATCAAGTAGTAAATCGCAATAAACACAGCTAATCTCGCTCTAGTCGATCGGCTGCCTCTTGTGCCGTCCGCTGCCCCCATACAGAGACCCGATAGTTCGACTCGTCCCTGCGCACCCTGGTACTGTGGCGCAGCCCGTCAGAGGAACAGCCGTTCGTTCTCGTCGCTCGCAATCTGAACTGTCACAAATCGCCATTCGTGTCTGTCGTTTGGAGGTCAACAGCTTCATCGGGTCGGACGACAAGGCCAGATGCAGTCCGCAACTGAAAGAGCAGCTGAAGAAAATATTCACCACTCCTGTACAGGCCACACTCACAAATTGAATTGGGCCGCGACAAATTGAAGAGAATGTTTGTGTACGTGTGTTCATAGGGATGAGTGAGTGTGCGTGTGTGTGTGTCTGTGGTTGTTGTCGTGTAATTCTCAAAAAAAAAAAAAAAAAAAATCAGCCGGCGACGATGCTGATTCAATTAGGATGCTCTTGGAGCTTTCCAGACGTCTTCAAAACTCAATTAGAAAGACTAGAAAAAAGCTCTACAACAATCTTTTCTTAACTTCCATGCCAAAGCACAAGCCTAAGCCAAGCTCGGTTTTACAGGAGCAACGGTGCCGCTGTGCAATGGTGTAGTAGGGGTTCGGAGGTTTTTTCGACACGTTTGAGAATGTGTTCTTATTAAGCAAAATGTCTGGGGCAATCTTACCCCTACGAGTCGAGTTTTTTTTTCTTTCATTTGCTTATGTGCGTGTGGATTATTTTGGTAGAGTAAGTTGTGGTAGCTATCGTTCTCCATCGTAAAATCTTTTTTTTAATAATGGAATTACATTCCGGCCTCTCGCGTAACGACACAAAGCCAAAAAACTCAAGTGACCACACAGCCAAACTTATTACAAAATCTAAGAATAAAAATAAACTTTAGTACATGAACATATGTGTACTAAAGATCAACAGCATCCATAGTGTCTGCGTGACCACACACGACCAAACTTATTACAAAATCTAAGAATAAAAATAAACTTTAGTACATGAACATATGTGTACTAAAGATCAACAGCATCCATAGTGTCGAAGAATTGAGATCTATAGAAACCCCACCTCAGCACCCGACGACAAGACAAAGTGATGTCGCCTTCCGTACATCCCCATCGCAAATGACAAAACCGACCCACGCTTGATCCAAAAACCGAATGTGGATCGATCCGACGATAGATATGTCGCCGACTCTATGTGATACCGGGTTGCCGGGGTGCATTGCGACGCCGAATAGTCGCCATTGGAGAAGCACCCGCCCCCGGCGGAAGAGAGGTCGTTGCTCACTATTGGAATGTGCGAGCAACGGCCGCCGTCGTCGTGTCGGCGAAGACGGGAAGTCGATACCGGATCTGCGACCCCATCCTCTCCTCTTCGACCTCCACCTTGGGCACCCCCACGTGCAGCTTATGCGCGAGCGGCGTGAGGTGCTGCCGCCGACATCGGATCTGCTGGCGGCGTGAGGTCCGAATCATGGGAAGACGACGAATTTTGGGGAGAACGGGCGCCTGGGATCCGACCGTCCTCCTCTTGAATTTTAACGGGTCGTCAAGCACCGTCGTCGGGGCCAGTGAGGTGGGCCAAACCTGGAGATGGAAGCACCGTTCCACACAATATCGATGGCTTCTGGATCGCCGCCGTTGGGGAAACGGACCGCCATGCGCTACATCTTGAAGGCCGGTGCATGGAATCCGGCAAGAAGCTGCGCGCTTGGCGATTGCCGAGGCGGCCTCCTCCGCGTCGCCCAAGGACGGATCCAGCGAGCTCCATCCACGCTCCGCCCACTGGAGCCCCATCGTCGTGGATCAAGAGAGGCCGCGCGCCGCCCGCCAGAGCCCCATTGTCGAGGATCAGGAGAGGCTGTTCGCACAGCATGAGCTCGACGTGGACGAGATCAACATGGAGACGGAGGCCGATTGGTCCGCTGCAGTCGCGGATCCAGCTTCCTCGGCCTTGCGCAGCGCCATCCTGACGTCGTGCGCTCCTCCGGCAGCACCTGGGACCATCGCCCTCGTCACGGCATCGGAGGGTGGGCGAAGTCGATCGATGGATCGCCCTTCTCGATCGCGCCGGCCGGCGAACATAAATATTTGTGGGACACAGTTTGTCTAGTCTGAATATTTTTATTTATTCTATCTGATTTTTTAAAAACCGAAACATTAAAAGATACAAGTATGTCACACAAATCTCATCGTCTTCTTGGCCTATTTTAGATTCAGATGTCACCAGGCGGCGGCTTGCACAAGTAGGAACACTGGCACGCCCCACGGATGCACAACCCATCACCCTTTAGCTGACTGAAGCATTTGTTTTGGCACGTCTTCAAGGTCTTGTCGTTGCAGCCGTTGTTGTAGAGGACCTTCGAGCAACTATACTCCGGAGGCAACTCGTTGCTCGGTCCTGGTGCGGGTGCGGGTGCGGTGCAAATCCCTGCAGGGAGAAATGTATATATTTATTTATCAGACATAATAATATTGCTATGGTCCTATGGAAGTAAGGACAAACGCTCTGCCCTCTGGTGGTGTTCATGTAGATATGGAAAAAAAAAAATATTAGTCCTGCTTAGAAGGACATATAGTTACCCGTTGACAGCATGGCCATCACCATGGCAATAGCAAGGAGTTGTGCTCCATGGGTGGTTCTCATTGTCGGCCGGTGTAGTATCAAGCCTAGATAGAGCCTAGAGGTGGAGTTGTTTAATTGAATGGTTTTGTTGGAGATAGTTACACTAAATGCCTATGCATTCTGATAGGGTGGGGTGGGGTGGTTTTATAGTGGAAAAGCAATGCTTTAGATCTTATTTTCTTTGGTCATTTTATCGAATTAGATAATCTGACTAATGAGTAACTAATTGGGAGATTAATGTAAACTTAAAACATTCCACAAATTCATGGTTCTTGCCCTAACAAAATACAAACAATACAAGTACTTCTTTATTTCTTTCCAAAGCAGCATGTAAATACTTTTAATGGCTGGAAAGCTATGATGTATTAAGCCAACGTATTACAATAACTGCATTCCTATTTCTCCTACTAAAATTTAAGGAAGCAGAAGCAGCTCTAACCATCGTAGTATATAAATACTTTTAATGGCTGATAAAGAAAGTTGTGATATATTAAGCCAACAGATTACAATAATTACATTCCTATTTCTCCTACTAAAATTTAAGGAAGCAGAAGCAGAAGCAACTCTAACCATCGTAGTATATAAATACTTTAATTGCTGATAAAGAAAGTTGTGATGTATTAAGCCAACAGATTACAATAATTACATTCCTATTTCTCCTACTAAAATTTAAGGAAGCAGAAGCAGCTCTAACCACTGTAGTAATAGTCACAATGTGAGGCAGGTGAAGTATTCGTTGACACAAGAAATGCACGAGTTGGACCACTGAACACCACACTACCTAACCTAAATGGCCAGTCACCTATAGTTTAACCATTTATTATGGCTAAATGATCGATGAAATGGGAGAATTTTTGATAAAACAGACACTACTAGCAACAATATATAGCGGTTAAATGGATTAAACGATTGTTTGACACAAGAGCTTGAGTTATGTGGCACAATGCACTAGGCTAACCACATAGAAGTATCTATTCTAACACATCATGTTAGAGCAATACATGAATATCACTATCAGTGCCACCATCAGTTTATCCTTACTCTTCGAAAAAAAGGAAATCAACTTTTCAATCTTCAGGCCATAATGAATCTCTCATCGCAATGTTCAGCATCAGCCTTCCTCATGGAGTGACCTTAGGGAGTGTCGTTTATCCGAGTTCAATCTAAATCTTATCATGTATTATGGTGCATATTGTGTAGTAATTACTTTTTTTTTTTTTTTAGAGCACGCCTTTAGGCGCGTATTTCATTAAGCGAGATAGAGTTTGCAAGCAAGATCGACTGGCAACACCGTTACCAAAATTCGACCAACCTATTTCTCTATCGGATCTTACAGCCATGGATTACATTGTAAAAACAATGTGCGACATATCAACAGAGATAACATCAAACTCTAGCCAAAATACAACTCAGCTTCCTGTAGCCTGCCGACGCCCAAGCCCTGGCCTCCGAGATAATACGCTCCGCTAAGATCAGAGGCTGCCGTTGCACCCATCAAAGGTTCGGGCATTCCGTTCTTTCCAAAGCATCCATCCGACGAGGAAGAGTAGGGTTTAGGGTTGTTGCTCTGAATGTAGGAGTAGTTGTGAAGTAGCTGCTAGTGTTGTGGTCGTTGGGCCGTTTCCCGCCTCCTCATTCCACTTGCCGCTAGCCTTGTGGTCAGACCGTGTTTTGTTCTTCGATCCTATGCCAGATTAGTATTTGTTGCTTGGGTCGGCTTCATCATTAGCGCTCCCCTTGTTCATTGGTAGGTTTCCACCTCCACTTCCATTGGACCAAGACACGGTGTATCGTGACATGTTTTGTTTTTAACATCACCGAAGCACTAGCACATCATATAAGAACTCAAATGGGCACCTGTGTTGACTTGAATATAGATGAGACACTTTGAGCAGTGGCGAAAGACACACCTGCTGAGAAACACACAGTACCCTTTAGGGCGTGTTTGGCATGGTAGACCAGAGCCAAGTGGAGTTAGCCAAACACCCCAACTCTATAACTCCATGGAGCAACTAAGGAGGTGAAGATCTCTAGATTGGTTTTGGCTAATTAGTGACATCCTTAGGACTAATCTCTCTATGCTAAGTGTTTGTTTTAGTTGGAGATTGGTCAAGCCAAGGTTGACGCATGATGGTCATGGTGGATGGATCGAGATGATTCAAATGATGATCAAGTGCATGACTTGGAGTGGATCGAAGATCAAAATGGGCTCAAGGCAAAGGTATATCATAGGGCCATTTTGATTTTACACTCAAGACACCATAGAGGATGTGAGTGATTATAGGATCAATAAGCCGTACTATAAAGAGGGGAAAACTTTCGTACATATCGGTCCTCATGTGCCTCTAGGTTCAAAATCATTTGCATGCATTCTAACCTAGAGAGCTAACTCCGTACTTGATGGAAAATGTTCTAAAAAATGCTAAAACATGGTGTCGGGGTGTTCTTCGACGTGTCGGCAACAAGAATCAAGTGACGGAAGTCGGTTTGGAGCAAAGGCGAAGAAACGGCAACACAACGACGGAATTTCGCAGCTCGGAGGCGACGGACGCTGGACCGGACCCGCGACCGGAAGCATGCGGATCCGACCGACGCTCCGGTGAGTGGTTCCGGTCGAATTTACGAGAGCATGTTTTTGAGGTCTCGGCGGAGTGACCGGACACATGCACCGGAAGCATGACCGAACGCATGATTCCCCCGACCGGACGCATGCGAAGGGGTTCTATTTTTGGCTGGTTGGGTTTGTCGGTTCTGACCGGACTCATCGACCGGACTCATGCATGAGTCCGGCCGGGTCCGGCCGGCCTCGCTAGAATTGCATGTTCCTCCCCAACGGCTCCATTTTTAGGTGGAGCCTATTTATACCCCTTTGGCCGGCCATGGGAGGTCTCTTGGATATTTAAAATCATTCCTAACACCTCTAGAGCTGAGCACTCATCCTCCTCCTCACTCCTTTGCTTGAGAGCATCCATTTTAGTGAGTTGAGGTGATTCAAGTGCACTTGCTTTGATCTTTGCATCTAGTGGCACTTGTGGATCGTTGTGAGCCGGTGGTTTTCTTGTTGCTTTTGGAGAGCACCACTCCTAGCCGGCTTGGTGATTGGTGGAGGCGTTGGCAAGAGAAGGTGAATGTTCTTGGCCACCTCCGGTGATTTGTGAGAGGACCGTGCATCCTCGTCGGGACGGACGAATTGCAAGATAATACATTGCTCGTGTCGGTGAGTACCTCTCATTTGCTTTGGGTTCAAGAAGCCTAAAGGCATTTGGCTTGGAGTGAGCTCCACCTTGACCCACACGTGAGAAGGTCGACACAACGGAGACGTAGCTTGACGGGTGCTCAAGTGAACTTCGGGCTAAATCTTCGTGTCTCTCCATTGTGATTGTTGTCTCTTGGCTTTCGGATTCATTATTCATATTGTGGCAACATTCCCGGTGATTGGATTGACTAGCCTCGACATTGTGGTATATCACCTCTACACACTTGCATTACTTTGATATATATATTGTGCTTGTGTAGCTTGTGTAGTTTTGCTTAGTTGCTAGAGTAATTTAGCTTGTTCACCTAGTGGTAAAGTAGCGACTTAGCCCTTGAGTGTGAATTAGAGACTATAGCAACTAGAATTGTCAATAGGAGGCTTGCCGACAAGTAGAGCTAGAGCAAACGTATTTACGCTTTGTTATTTACTAACAAGTTGCTCTAGTGATTTTGTAAAATTTTATTAGGCTATTCACCCCCTCTAGCCATTCGGACCTTTCGGGAGGTTACCCACCAATGCCATCGACAACGACAGGAAACCGGACATGAAGTTGGTGGGTAGTTACCCACCCATGCCATCGACCATGACTCCCCTTCCCCACACGGCCCGCGAGCCCCCGCCTCCCCTACCCTCCCACCCACGCCGCCGAGATCCTTTCCAACCAGCGCCGCATCATTCGCCACCAATCACCGCGAGTCGTCAGCAGGGGCTCTGACCATGCCCTTGGCAAGCCATTGATGTGTCGTGCCCTCAGCGTCTCCGACGATGATGTGTCTGCCGCCGCATCCATGGAGGCGAAGAATTCTGCCCCGCACGCTCTACCTCCCTAGACGCCGCTGGGAGTTCCCATTCCCCACGCACGACCTATGAGCTCCGCCGACGCCGCCACAAGCTCCCTTCCCCCGTTCTCACGAAATCCACGAGCGCCCTCGTCGAGGGGCTGGGCATGGGGCGGCTCAAGGCGGCTAGATCCGCGTCACGGCGTCCTCATCCACATTGTCGAGGTGGCCGCGACGGCGTGCTCCTCCGTGCACGCACGCGCATGGGTATGCCCACGGGCACGTCCTCGTTGGTGTCGATCTCGGTGTCCGTGCGGGGAGGAGCTCGTCCGTGGCCACCGCGGGGGTCAACTGGCGGGTCGAACCGCGATGGCGAGGGAGGCTGTAGCACTTGTACCTGGGCCTCCACGACATTCGACTCGCTGACCATCGACCTTCGAGTAGCGCCACACTGCTCCAGATGTAGGAGCGTCGCGGTTGGGGAAGAAGAGGAAAACTGAGATTGAAAGATGGGGCCCACAAATGAGGATGGAGCGGGTAGCCATACAACAATTTGAGTTTAGAGTTTTGGAGTGGAGCTAGCTTCACCTGGAGTTTTGAAGTGTCATCCGTTGAACCTAGCCTAAACAGACCCTTAAATTAGAAAAAAAAAAATTCACATGTGCGACACCGGAGTGGCGGACATCCTAGGCTCCTAGCCAGGATTAAAACTCGAGCGGGTGGTGCTCCCACCGAGCCTACGCTCCTGGCATGTTTCTAAAGGCCTAAGCTCCCAACTTTGTTATTATTGAATGAATTGTTTAACGTCCCAATGAATCCGCGACATCGAGATAGACTTAATCTCTTCAGATCCACTAGGCATAAGCATTTTTTGGGCCGGAAAAAATGGCCGATTATTTTGGGCCTAAAATCCAGCCCACGAACCATCCATTAGATGAGTCAAGCACTCAAGCTAGATTCGAACTCATAAAACATTTCCATCATGCCACCACCATCGGCCGCGGCGGAGGCCGGGGAGCTGGAGGTGCCGACATGGCCGCCACGCCGACCCGACCAGCCCCCAGCAGGTGGCCCACCCTTCTCCCCTCTCCTCCTCCGCTTTACCGGCAGCAAGCTCGCGACGCCCCTTGCTCCCTTCCCCCCCCCCCCCCCGCACCCCCCTGCCGCCCGCCGCGGCGTCCTAGGGTTCGTCGGAGCTCCTGCGAACCCTAGGGAGGCCGCGGCGGCCTCCTCCTTCCCCTTGTCTTCTTCTCCCCTCCGGCCAACCATAACCCTAGCTCCGCTCCAAGCTCCAAATCTAGCCATGGCGCCCCCGCCCGACCCGCCCAACCAAGACCTGCCGCCCGGCGACCATGCCGACCGGGCCGGGCTACCTACCTCTCCCGGCCGGGCGGACAATCTATACCCCCGGGAGGAGGTCGGGGTGGAGGCGGTGGGCGCTGAGGCGCCGGCGAGCCGGCGCGGTGGGCACGGGGTGGAGTCGCCGCCGCCGTCGTGGGCCGCACGGGCCGTGGGCCGCCCACCACAGGGGGTGGTCGGCACGGTCATCAGCGCCAAGATTACCCGCGAAGGCTGATGACGCCACGTGAAAGTCACCGGTCCGAGGAAGGAGAGGCTAGATCCAGCCTTTGATGGCCCGGATCCGTCCTTCCTTCCACTCGAACCGCCGGATCCGCGCGCAGAAGCAAGGGTGGAGTGGGAGTTGGGTTGGCGTGCTGCAACCGCGAGCACCTTCTGCGGGCTGCCACCGCTGCATGCTTGATGGCAGCGGCGGCCGCGACGTACTGGAGAGCTAGGTGGCGGGCTTTGCCCGCCCCTGAACTGCGAGGAGTGAACTTGGGTGGTGTTGCTGCCAGTTCCTTCGTATAATAGAAAAAATAAAAGCTGCCGGTTCCGTTCTGACTCGAGCCAGTGAACTGATGACCACAACCCGCGAGGTCGCTACGTAGGCATCAGCCAGCGATAGCATTTGAACAAAGGAAAGCGCGAGTATCTGTTCAAGTTGTCCATGTCAGAATTGGTGAACGTATCCGTTGTGTTGTCATTTGCCATGGAACCCAATCCTCAAAGCACAAGACATGAAGACGAACTCGTCCATCTAAATTATTCTCGAGCATAGTCATGAGAAACAGAGCACAAAATGACAGAATACATACATAGCATGCCACACAGATTTGACACTAGCAAAAACACGCAGCCTCTAAGAGGATGCTAGAATGTCACGCAAATCTGAACGTCATATCGGCGGCCCGCTGCCTGTATGTATGGCCATCCATGCTGCCAGTCCG
>JADLZK010000634.1:0-52247 GCA_015847255.1 Hyparrhenia diplandra | reverse complement strand
GGCGGCGTACGCCTCGTCGGCGCTCATCACGCCCAGCAGCACCATCAGCATGGCGCCCAGCAGGGAACCCGCCGTGCGGCCGATGGGCAGGAACGGCACCGCCGGGAACACCGCCAGCACCCAGAACACGGCGAACGCCGCAGAGCCAAGAGCCACCTTGAGCACCGGCTCCATGGCCATTCTTTCGAAATCAATCGATATGCTGTGCTCTGCTGTGCCTGTGCGTGCTAGGAATCGAAATCAATCGATCTAGCTCGGGGATCCGATCGACTCTGCACCAAGCCACCAACCACCGAACAATTGAAATCTAAGATCTGACAACTGATGAACCTGCGATCGGCTGCGTCGATCGGATCCGGAAGGCAGCAAGAACGAAAGAGAGGATGAATTCAACAAGGAAGGAAGAAAGCTGGATTGGAGCTCGCTCGCTTGCTTGCTGGTCAACTAGCTAGTAGCCGCATACTCTAAATGAAGTAGCGTACATACCTCTATTATCTTGTCTCTGGCTGTCCATCCAGACACGGGCTAGTTACAACAAGGAACCGAATGGAGGAAGGAAGAAGAAGAATTGGTACGAGCAACCAGCAGATTGGGAAGCTAGGTAGGAGTGTTCTTGCTTGGACAGACGTCACGAGGCGACAGACAGGCAGGCAGGAAAATCCAGGTAGGATGGATTGGCCGATTGGGATTATGGAATTTCATGCAACAACACATGGCCTGGGATGTTCCAAGGAGGCAGCGCCCACTTGTCAAGTTCCACATGGCCTTCTCGCTTTGATATTTTCTTTTCTCTGGCTCCTCTCTCTCTCTCTCAGTCCCTGCCCAATGATGAGGGGAATGCTTGTGATTTTTTTTTTTTTTACTATTCGGTAATTAGAAATGGGGAAATGGACATGATTGCAGTTTGCAACAAGAGTGAAGCACTGTTGCTGTGGAGGTCCACAACAGGCCTCCATTGGAGTCTTGGACCATCATCCCTTGGATCCTTCCTAGTCAATACAGTACTTGGAAAGAGAGATTTTTTTGTTAATTCTCCGTTTGTCCGCGAGTGAGTACAGTACAACAACGCTCAACACGCACGCATGTACTCACCCCTTTTAACACAAACGTCGCTATAAACCCTACCACCTGAAAAGATCGGGCAAATGTTGTCAAGTTCACGAAGTCACTACAAGAAGCGCCTCGCCGTTTATGGTATGTCGCCTACCACTTAACGCATAGCTGGCAGGAAAATCTTAGACTATCCGCAATAATGTGTGGCGATTTGAGCTATGGGTGGGAGCCCCAACCACGCAGGGATTTGTACAGGAATTTTACAGGGATACACCAAAAAAAATCCCATGTCCCCAACATGGCCTGAGCCTAGTTTGGACAGGATTTTTAGATATCCGTCCAAGTAGCATGTGATCTAAAAACTCCACAAAAGCTCTTATCTCCCACTGTAGGATATTTAGGAATTCTCAGCGTGCTGATTGGCTCATGTGAGTAGTAACTGAAATTTCAATGAATCTGTTATCTGTTATCCCGTCGACGACCTCCCGCTGCCTCCTCGCCTAGCCATGCATGGCCGCCCACCACCACACGCATGCGTCTAACTCCCCCGCGTGAAGCTCAGCCGCTCAGGCGTTTCTATCAGTTTCAATTCTTGAGGTGCGTGAATTGAAAAGTCCTACCTGTTGAGCTTCTACGCCCGTCGGCTTGCCACACCCACGAAGCCACGGACATGTCTTTAAATCTGCCAGCCATATTGCCACTGCCCTCCCACACATCACCACCCACGAAGACAGAGCCTGGCGCCGGTGGAGGTGAAGAGAAGGGCGACGACCTTGATGGGTCTGCGACGGAGGCTCACCGTTTCCGAGCCGCGCCGCCGCCAAATTGAGGAGCCACGGGGAAGCAGCGCGTGGAGAGAGACGGATGACGTCGACGAGGAAGCTCCCCGCGCCGCCGCCAAATTGAGGAGCCACGGGGAAGCAGCGGCGTGGAGAGAGACGGATGACGTCGACGAGGAAGCTCCGCCGCGCCGCCGATTCGAGCCGCGCAGCTCCGATTAGGCAGGGCGCGTCGACCTTCGCGTCTCGCGGTGGTTCGGGCTCACCTCCTCCGCCTCTCGCGAGCGCCGCCGCTCCTACTTGCGCGACCGCCGCCTCTCCCTCCTCGCGCGGCGGACTGGACGCCCTCTGCCCCACGTGAGAGCAGGGGCACCCCGAAGCGGAAGCAGCGGGCACCGCTCGCCGGGGAGGAGGAGCCCCGCCGCGACCTCTGCCTGCCCCTGCGCGGCTGCGCGTCGACGGCTCCGGTGTGGTGGGGCGAGTGGACAGCTGCTCGCGCGGAAGGGGAGGAGCGGCGCTGCCTGTTGCTCGCGTGAGCCACCGACGCGAGCAGGCGGGCCGAGCCCCGCCGCTCGGTTAGAGCTGCCGCTCCCCGGCTCACTGCGGAGCCTCGCCCGTGCGGCCGCCGGCGGGACCTCGAGGACAGTGGTGCGGCCACCATCGCTTCCTTCCTCCACCGCGTCGGGGACGGGAACACCGCCAGTAATACGGGAGCATGCTGTAGGCTGCTGTAGGCTGTAGGCGTGGAGCATCCGTCGGGAACATGCTGGATAATCCTTCCCTTCTTTTTGAGAGGTATATGGAGTATATTTGTATACTGTGGGTATATGGTTACATACCAAATATATTATGCGTCTATAGGTGGCTCACAGGCTCAGTAATCATGATTACTTTTCAGTGTTATCAGTGTTACGTTAAGTACCATTCTCTTAAATTGATTAGTCACGATGGATGACAGAATTAAAAAGTAGTATATTTAATTAGATTTGTCTGAATATCTCTGTTACACAACTGCTTTTATAAAAGGAAAAGATTCATTCTTTTAGCATGCACTGTGGTTGTGTCTTTTATTTTTTATCATGCATATACAAATAAAATAAAATTACATAGAAATCTCATTTATATTCCCGCTTGCAACGCCATGAATTAAAAAAGTAGTATATTTAATTAGATTTGTCTGAATATCTCTGTTACACAACTGCTTTTTATAAAAGGAAAGATTCATTCTTTTAGCATGCACTGTGGTTGTGCCTTTTATTTTTTATCATGCATATACAAATAAAAATAAAATTACATAGAAATCTCATTTATATTCCCGCAAAGAACGCCGCGCGAATTCTACTAGTTTCTCGATGTGTGAAGAGCGAGGTCTTATAATTACCTGAAAGACTAGACTTGTCGTCGGAATTGAAGGTTGAGTGCCACAAGCGGTCATTTTTCCTATGCCCACTACGTTCCCCTTTGCTATTATTATTATTATTATTGACAAGGAACAATCAACAATCCACATGCGATGCTCAATTGCTAATATAGATGCTTCTCTTGATAGAAACATGCATGGGAAGATTAGTGCTCGATTTTTGGGGAACTCCATATTAAGTCCGGTGGTAGGACGGCTTCTGACCCGTATGTTAGGTTTTACATATAACTTATCTCTTGGTTTGCCGACTTCCTTCAAAGCCCAATTTTCTTTTGGGACCAATCTCGTCCCTCGTTCTATGTGACGATGCCACGACATCGCACCTCGTCCCAAAAGGTTTATGATGTTCACTCCCTTGAGCTTAGCTAACAACAAATCCAATTCAAGTCAAACTTGAACTCAACTTGAACCTATTTTGGAAACGAAAAGATTTTATTACATTTAAGGAGCGGTACATCGAGTTGATACACAACTTTGGAACGAAAAAACTTCCACCCTTTGCCTAAAGGGATAGGCACACAGCTAAAGAAAAGAAATAATACCGAGCATATTCTAGTGACAATCAATCTTAAGAGTAGATCGCCACCCATATGTCCGGGTAAATATATACTTCGCCACCTGCTTCAAACGTCGCGATGCCGCCACAACTCAACTTGAACCTAGCACCAATACTCATCGTAATGCTGAGAGCTAGAGCAACCAAGAGCAATGCGCCTCAAGGATGAGATTGGAATGAAAAGAAACTTTTAGAGGACCGAAAGCAGGCACTTTGATAATTGAGGGGCGAAATTGAGCTTCATTTTGTGGAGTATTTTTCGAACATGGTACGTAATTAAATTATACCTAAATTAAATATGCGGTTAAATTCAGCAGCAATTAGTGTATACGCATTCTCTGAAATGTATAATTTGGTTTGGTAGAGACGATCGTACACCACACACGCTTGAGAGATGTCGTGCTCAGTAGCACTAATTGATGACGGATTAAGAAGGGCATAGACTACAAGGAGAGAAGATTGTACGCCACACGCGAGGCGTATATACTTCAGCAGTGATCGGAGAGTAGTGCTATTATAATTGTAATTATTATATATAATCCCGCCCGATCGATCGATCCATGTGTTGTGTGACATGGGATAGGAAGTTGATGGCTGGTGCTCGGTGAGCCACTCGTCAGTTTGCTTGCACAGGACAGGCTCCATCAGTTCAATGACTGGCCAATTAATATATACCCAGCTGCTGCTAATCGAAATGATTGATCCACGACAAGGAAGAAGAAACAATTAACCAGGCCAGTCACCGGTGACGGAGACGCATGGCGCCCTAAGGCTCACCGGCGGTGAGCCGACGGCGGCAAGAGGACGGTAGCTAGCTTAAATTATTGATGGGGAGCTGTGAGGGGACAGGGTTGGTGACGGACAACATTATCCGTCTACGCTTCTATCATCCACTCCAAATCCTATCTCTTAATTACGCCCAGCTTATTTTTATTTTTATTGATTGACCATTTCTTGATTTCTTCAATATTCGTCGCTTGTTGATAGAGAATTATGTCACCTCGATCGCCAGTTTAGCTGGAACTCGAGGAATGTTATATTTGTTTAGCTGGAACTCGAGGAATGTTATATTTGTTTAGCTGGAACTCGACGAATGTTATAATATTGCAGCTATAATAAGCTGGTTGCTCATCATTAGGGTTTCGGAATGAACATGACAAGATTGGTGCCAGTCATCTCGTCGACTGGCGGTAATCAAAACTGATGGCCATCCATGATATTTTGCAGCAAAAGCATTATTGCCTGCCAGCCAAATTCCTACTTAAACTCCCCTGTCAGCCTTCTAATCTCTGGTGTGGTACGGATGCAAAATCCCCACCATTCTTCTCACTCCGCTTCTGATTCGCAAATCGTCATAGAATGAACAGACACTGTACGGTTTATTACAACATCATCTTATCACAAGGGCAGCGCCCAGAGCCAACAGATGAATAGTAGTATATACTCCGTATAAACCAGATCACTGAATGTACTCCCTCTATTTCTAATTATACGAGAGTTTTCTCTTTTCTAAATGCATTGATTTTACTAAAAAGCATCTAGACATAAATGTATGTATATATCTAAATGCATAAAGAAAAAATTTATGTATCTAGAAATGACAAAACATCTCATTATAATTTGGAATGGATGGAGTAACAACAAAATTTGATTTCGGCGCAGCAAGCAGATTAAGGGGCGGAGGGTAACTATCACAGAAAAATCTGGCAACTGATCAAAGGAAAGACTTGTACCCTTTAATTTAAACTACTTTATTATGTACATACACAACACAGCACCGGTATCAGGACAACAAGTCAGTACATACACTGGATACAAGAGACAGACAGTTCCAACCGACCCTAAACCAAAAGAGTTTGCGGTTTGTCACATCCAAACACCACCACGAATAAACCTTCAGTATCCCATGAAGGTATTAGACGGACATCCGATTACTTTACTATCTAAATTTAGATTTAGAATTACCACTAGCTGCATGTTTAGCACAAAGTTGGCATAATCCCCAACAGTCATACCTGCTGAATCGAGCACTGAAGCAGAAGTAAAAGAAGCTAATTCCTTCATCCTGTAAAAGATTATTATGGTCAGTGCAAAGGTTAGCTGACCCCAGGCTGTGCCACCGGGTGGAAGGACCAGTTCTTTTTGGCTCAGATGTCATCCCAGCAACTTTCTCGTTAGCCCACCAGTCAGATCCCACGCTTGGCTCCACGTTAGCAGCATCGACGTTGTTGAAGTTGAATTCTTTGGCCAGGCGCAGGGACAGGGACCGCCTTGCTTTTTCGGGCAGGTCATGGTATGTTTCGTCAACATATAGCCCTGCCCTTGCCTCGTTAGATTCCCTGTGGTGATCGCCGTTGCTGGTGGGTGCAAGGTGGAAAGATGCCGTGCCAGAATCCCCAGAGATTGCAGTCTTCTTCTCTAGGCACCGCGCAACATCTTCGACAGTCAACTCAAATGATACCCGATGATCCATAGCATGCTCGTTGGGTTGAAGTCGGGCAGAGAAGTCAACAACTGGTACAGCTGCTGTGATGTGGCCATCCAAGAGGGACCCACCGTTACATATGACGAGGTATCAATTTCTGTGTTGCAATGCCCTCACCATCCAATATCTTAGGTGGCTCACGAACTGGGAATGAGTGTAAAGCACTGCGTGAGGAAGCCAGCATCTCAGGGTCAGGGAATGGGGAGGAAGTGCCAGAACAACCAGAGCTTGGAGATATCAGGCGTCCAATTGGGCTGTCTGGGTAGTTTGGATACGACTGAAGTTCACCAGTTTCACCATTCTTGCTGTTGTTGATCGAAGTCAGAAGCTTTGCATATGGAACCTCCGGAGAGGACGGGGTCGTCAGATGAACAGACTCCGGAGGAGGAGTGAAAGGGGCAGTTGATGGTTCAGTTGTGAAGGCTGAGAACACTGGAGGTGAGACTAGTTGTGTCTCATGTGCATATGGCCCAATAGCAAAGATGGATGGTGTCCCCGCGGGGATTGAGAATTTGGTGAGAGGGGCGAAAAAAGGTGGAGCTCCAACCCTTGGTGATTGTACGATTGATGTGGGCTCTGATTGAAGGAAAGAAGCAGGAGAGGATGGAGGTGCCACAAAGGGGAACACGGGAGGCGGTGGGTGGTTTGGAATTTCTGCTACTGGGGCATCTGTCCTTTGAGGTGCAGGTTCTGGGACAAGTGCAGCATGGTTGACGCGCATGCGCCGGCCATTCTTCTGGGATCCAAAGCAGAAGTACACGCTCAACCGATCAGCCCATTTCCTTCTCTGCAAACAAAAAAAGACCAGTTAAAGAAGTATAACTTGTGTGATGATATGAAATCAAGAATCAGAATGAGATTGCAGCACATGTCCAGAATCAGACACAATATCTCAGCAAATCAATCACTATTTTGCTGCATCCAACATTAAAAAGAAAAGGCAAAATGAAATCACCACAGCTAAAAAGAACACCCGAGATATTTGCAGTGGATAGAGAAAGACACAGGCTTTTTAAACATGTTCTGAAACAATGGTGGGGATTTAAAAAAGAATCAAACAGTTGGTAGCATATCGCCAGCAAAGAAAGCATCTTTTTGTCCCACGTAGTCCAATGAATAATTCAATTTGACCATTTCAACTATTCCCCTTTCTTTTCTGAGGCATTCTCTTGTAATTTACAATGCCTTTTTCATGCATAGTCTCAGTGCATGAAACTACACAAACCATGGTTCAAAGGCGACAAGGCATAACTAGATCCCCAAGGCGAAATGGGGTTCGGATCCAGCCTTTGAAACAGAAGAGGTACAAATAAGGCAATCTGTACATGTCAAATGTACTACTCATCCTATAAAGTTTCTTGATGAAAAACAGAGCATGTGTCGGAGTTCCAAGAAAAATGTAATGCAAGGACCAAACTTTTGTCTCAGTCCTGATGTACCTTCCTAATGCACTTCCAAAATAGTATAACAAAAGAAAATTAAAAAAATCTAACTAGGTGAAGAGTATCCCACAATTTTCCCCTTCATAGATACTAAAAAGCAGATGTAAAAATGAATAGACCAACATCAACATTCTACAGCTGCATCTATACCACCAAAGATAAGAAAAGCTTTCTAGTTCTAGCAAGAATCATTGTGGTTTGAAGCCTGGAAAATTATACAGCCAACCCATAATCACAGAAACCCAGTTACAAGTGCAGGGACCTACCAACTGAGCCTTATCCCCAATACTCCAAAGCAAAGTGGAGAATGCAAGAAGAAATCAGATGTTTCCTTCTATTCTTTTCACTCGCCAAGTTCTTTAAACATTCATTTCCCTTTGTAACACCAAAAAACCTATGGAAAATATATTTATGGAAAAAAAGGACTGACCACTCAATCCAGTGACGTAAGCATGTAGTTTCAACACTGACACGGTCCCAAAATTACAGCTTTCTGTTATTATTAAAAAAAAAAAAAACTCGCCGCTAATTACTTTTGCAGTTTATGTATAAAACTGAAATAAACTAAAGTGCAATACCGTTGAATTGAAAATCCAAGCATCCAAGTTTTATATCTACACTCTAAATACCCGACAAACTTATTAATATCCAAAACCTAGAAAGTCTGACTACACGACAACATTCTTCCGTTACTAACTTGAACTTCAATAATACAATCAAATGCCTACCGAAGTACATGAAAGAAACGCTCCACGACACGTGTTGTATGAGACATAATTTTCTTGACATGCAAATAAAAGTCACACAAACAAGCAGCCACAGATGATTAAGTATAACCGTTACACCGCCAATCCGCACGTACAAAAAGCTGCTTCAGCTATGCAACATTAAAGGAAGCTACACACAAGTCATCCAACTAAAAGCCATGCAGGACATTGCTCGCTTCTAACGTCGATTAAAAAAAACATGCAGTGATAAGATATTTAAGCACGGACCGGTTCTGCAGGAGGCTGCGTGCGGCTCTCTGCAGTGACGATGGCAACAGCAGCAGCGTTCACTGTATCGACGCTGTTGTGCACAGGCCTCATCTCGCCCCCACTCTGCATGATTGCAGCGGCAAGGAGCAAGCGCAGTTCTTTCCAGTCCAGGGACCGAAGCAGACCTACGAGATCCAATCTCTTACAGTTGAAGAAACATGATCCAGCCCTGGAGTCCGATCACGGTCCACAAAACCAAAGAGATCAAATCGGCCTGCAAGGTTGGGACAGCCCGTGCTTTAGTCAAAGGGAAGGCACCGGGAAAATGGATTACAGACGCAACCCCGGAAATTCCGTACCTTGGTTGTCAAGTCGTGAGGTCTCTGCTGAGCTGAGATCGATCCGTTCCGCTTTGCACTGCGCACCGGAGACGAGGAACCTAATCGAGCCATGGAGGAACGGAGTTAGCAGAATTCCGATCGGTCCCCGCGCGCAGGGGAGGACCCGGTGAAGGACACCACCCGAAAATTTTTGCAAGGCGATCGAAGCTAGCAGGCACTCGTAGTTGGATCAGATCCGAATACAAATAGTAGGTTAGGGTTTGGGTGGTCGATTTCGCACAGCAGGAAGCGAAGACCAAGGGGAGGTGTACCTAGTGGTGCTCGTCGCCGGCGAAGGGGCCGAAGAAAGCCGGGGCGCCTAGCGCGTACGGCGGCAGCGACGGCCGCGCAGTCGTCGCCGTCGCCACGAGAGACAACGGGGAGGAGGGAGAGAGTGCAGGGCGTACGCTCCCCTCTGCTGGGGTGATGGAATGGAACGAAAAAAAGCAGCCTACACCACTATAGACAGATCCGGTCCGGGCAGACCATTTGGACCCACTTCATTTTTTTCAGCTCAAATAATAATAATATAATAAATAAATAATAATAATTCCCCTAAAAATAAAATAATAATAATAACAATAATAATAATAATTTCATGTATCTTATTATGTATTTATAAGTATTGTATGTATGTGTCTTAGGGTCGGTTTGGTTCTTGTCTTGAAAAACGGGCATGAGCAAGATAAACGATGGTAAACATTCGATTTCCATTGCCTAGGATGAGCTTTGTGTGGTCGCTTAGATAAATGGTTTAATTATTGGAGAGTCCTATTGAATTTATAATACTATAGATAACACATTTATGTTTCTCAATAAATTATAACAAGCTCCACATTTACAAAGACATCATAGGTTTTTTCTACTTCTCATTACTATTCTTCAATCTAGACATGAACCACATAGAACTCTTTTCTAGTTGTCTCACTAGATACAATATCAACTTTCTCTCGTGACTTTGAGATAATAGATATTTTTGTGGACACCCAACTTGCTTATGTTTTCATTGAGAAGAGTCTAACTAAAGACACCATATGCCAAGGAATGAGTAACAGTTTTACAAGCTACATTTAAGACACTACGATGTTTTAGTTATGAACTACAACTTTGTGTCAACCATTATAATACACTATACCCATATTTACATAATTGTTACATTTTTACCGGGTCATGTTAGATAAACAATTTGGCTTATATAAGTTAAATTAGCTAGTAGCCCATTATCTTATCTCGTTTATATAGTCCTTATGTCCATTAACTATTAAGTGTATTTCAGTCCTAGACTATTTGAAGTATGTATCGTGGTAATCGTCGTCATCATATGTGCTCTAAGCTGTCATATGTGCTCTAAGCGCGTTGTCATGAGGTGTCTGATTGTATAATGCCTCTTCTTTCCCTACTTGTCCATGTCTTCTTCCCCTTTGCCCACTTTATGGCCCTTACAACGACCCCACCTCGACAATTGCCTATCTTCCTCGAGATATGGGTGACGATAAGTATGCAGAGAGTGTGGTACATATTTATGCCTAGAGCTTTTCAAGGCAAAGCCCTCCTTAGTGAGGGCGTTGCTACACAGGCTTGCCTACCTGGTCAACGTAGACAAGCCACCTACTGATATCAATGCAATTGGTACATAACTACTCAATCTATCATGAGATGTGGCCTCACCTTATGATGACGGGCGATTT
Organism: Hyparrhenia diplandra; assembly: GCA_015847255.1. NCBI lineage: Eukaryota > Viridiplantae > Streptophyta > Magnoliopsida > Poales > Poaceae > Hyparrhenia > Hyparrhenia diplandra. Next base: position 41,467 of record JADLZK010000634.1, on the reverse strand, counting down.
ACCTGACTCCCTTGCTATCTTGTCGACAATGACGGCTATGAGGAGAAACATATCCAAAGGAAAGGTGCTTAGCGAGGTCCTCGCTCATCTAGTTATCATGGGCGGCCTGTTCACCGCCATCAATGCAACCGCACGACGAGCCACTTGAGGTGTCAACGGACTTGAACAACCACTTCAATTTGAACGCTTGCATCTTTAAGGGCTCAAACAACTCAGAGGATAGGAAGGTGTGAGCCTCTACGGCTCAATATACAGTCAATCTAACACACTTTTAGTGTGGCACACAAGCATGTTAGATGCCCCAGATGTATGTGTTGGTTTAGACCATTCTACAGTCATAGCTAGTTCTATTCTAGTTGTAAGGGTATATATCATCGATGGCTATGCTACTCAAATAAGAGTAGTTCTATTCTAAGTGTAAGAGTATATGTCATGGATAGACTATGTTACTCAAATGGTTTGTTTCTCGTGTTGTCTTTTAAGTGCTCAACAATGCACTTGTTTTGGTTAATTTAGGCTAGCCCTTAAAATAAGAGGTACATTTGGAGAAAAAAATCTTATTTGCCATTATTAGAAGTTAATACAAGTGTCGTATTTCCTATTTGATTTTTCTTTCTTCTTCTTTATTTGCTACCGACTTAAAAACATTCATCCCCTAACTGCCATCTAGGCATCTTTAGTTTGAGACCGTCAAGCACAACATGCCATCCCCCCCACCCCCACCCCAATAATACTCAAAATGCTCTTGGTATAGCTACTCAACGTCGGTTCACCCAAATCCGAGACTCCTCTCTCCCCTTACAAGGAAGGGAAATCATGTTTATGTGGCAAATAGAACCACTTTTAACTTCTAATGAATTTTCTCCTACTTTTGCTCTTCCTCAATTAGCACTCCTAGTTTGTGTAGGACAATTACTGCAGGTTTGACACCCCTGGCAAAAAAAAAAAAAAAAAAATCAGTTGAATTCGTGCATGCCTGGCCTGACCCCTGAGCTTAGCAGCATTATATTCCGTTTAGGTCTGTACCGTACGTTAGTTGGTTTGGTTGTTTGTAGCCGTCAGCATCGGCCGCCGCTGATGCTGAGCAATGAGAATGAGAATGAGCTGAGCCTGGTTGTCAGTGTCAGCCTGTGAACGAGATGACCCCGCACCAACACCACAACAACCACCCCCCACATGCCCACATGCACATGCTTAGCTTTGGTAGCTAATCGAGCTACTCCAACTAGCTAGTCCAATGAAGCAGCAGGGCCTTGCCTGCCTTTTCTCTAATCTGTCTTATTTGTCTTGATGAGTAGCTGGCCTCTGCTGATTGGAGGATCATAACCACACCGTGCCACTAGTAGCAGATTAATAAACACAAACGAAAACAAATCAGGATGAAGATGTTTAGTCCTGCCTGTTAATACAACCCTGTAGGGATGGAGATCCTTTTCCTTTTTGGGGCTTAAGAGCCTGTATTATTTTGCTACCAGAATAGAGATTTTAATAAAAACATCTTTTATTCTAGATTTCTCCCTAGCTAAAGAGATAGAAAACATAGAACACAAGGTATATAAATTGTGGGAGAACATAGAGATATAGAAAACGTTTTTTTTTTTCATGTGAATAGCTCTCCCAATGGTGATTAGAGAGTTAGCTTTAAAAACTATTGGAGATGTTCTAAACTTGACTCCCTCCGTCCCCAAAAAGAATGACGTTGTGTTGAAACATCGTGGTTTGACCCTTCATCTATGTAGCTCAAACAAATAACTTGAATAAGACGAAAGCTCAAACACGATATTTAAAAGTCAAAAATGCCATTCTTTTTAGAACGGAGAGTATATATATCATATATGTTTATGTTTATATTTAAAAATAAGTAGGGGCCTCCGCTGCTACCCGTTCAAAAAATACAATCCTGTAGACTGTATCACATACTTATAGTTATATCAATAGGCACATGATATGATGTGTACTCGTACATCAGAACAACATCTCTGCTAACTCACACGCAATCAGAAATGAGCTGACGCAGATCAGAATGACCTTTGTGCGTGCAAGGGCCACCGCAAGCCAACACGCCCACAAAAATACCCCTGCTATCCTTCTGAACAAAATCAAATGTTATGCTACACGAGCTATCACCGCCTCACAAGCCACAATACAAGATTGTCAGGTCAACTCTGCAGCAGAAAATAGAAAGGGCTGTCAGCTACCTTCACAGTAGCAGCCAACATAGCGGTGAAATAAAAATTCACTCATACCATGCCCATCATATGCATGCATGAGGGAACCCCAAATAAGATAGTCATACAGCGGGTACAGTAGTTGATCCGCACTAGACAAGGAAACCAACGGAGGTTCCATGAGATGACCAAAAGAAAAGCAATCACACTAAAGTACTAAACTCAAATATTTACATACTCATAAGGACTTATGGAATTTACATAGCCACCAAACATACTTCTGTATGCATATTGCATAAACATCTTCAATCCTTGGACCATTGCTCCAGTTTTGCCCTATGGATTGTCTTCATTTTGAGCCGATTCTCAAGTGATGCATTAGATTGAAGATGCCGGTGAGCTCACATACTGATTACATTTGGCTTGCACGGGCATGCCCATGGATACCGTGACTTGGATGGTTGCCATCAACAAGAATGTCCTTCAAACGGTTTAATGGACCAACAGAATCATGGATTTTCTGAAACATAAACAAGAGTCTGCATTCATTAGCATTTGCAGGCGCCATATATAATTGAAAAAAAAGGTAAAACAAATAGCTGCATGGCAATAAACACTAGCATGCTAGTAAACAGATACACTAGCTAGCTTGCTAGAAAACAGATAAGGCACTACTTGACACTCATAAGATAGACATAATCAGACAAGTATCATTGTATCAACATAATGCTATTGTGGCATTTTTTTTCTTTGTATTGTATTATCCAAACATTTTCATGGCAGCAAATTATAGTCACTAGGGTGCTCCTATGGCATGATTAACATGCTTCCTGTTGCTAAAGGTGAGTTTTGCAATTACCTCCTTGCTGCCAGAAGATGGTATTTTGACCGGCTGAAACGGCAGCTTTCCCTTTATGCCAGCGCCGCCCCAAATATGCTAGGGCCCACCAAAGCAGCAGCAGCCGCGACAATAGGCCAGAAATTATGACCCTCCTTTGCATTCTTGTACAGAGAGAAAAGTTGCTTCTTCCACCATGCTTCACGTGGGCCTGAACCAGCAGGTTCGCTCTGCTCATCAGATGAAACAACCTTTGATGAACCAGTTATGGGGTTCAAGTTATGCACAGTAGGCTCCTCAGTTTTCTTCTCATTCCTACTCTCTGTAGCTGACCAACTTAACTCATTCTCAGCCTCAATAGAGCTGTAAACAGGTGACGAGAATCCAACCGTTCTTCCCGACCAAACTCATGCCTTTCAATGCCTTGCCATCATCAAACGCCATATCACCCAAGGAAATATCCTTCCCTTTGTTGAAGGATGGGATGCTGGGGACATCATCCTCCAGCTTATGCTTGGAGGTCTCTTGGTATTTCTCATCATCATTGCCCTTGTTGGAAACTGCATCTGGGCTGCCAAGCTCCTTGGGTGGTTCTTTGCTGTCAGCGCCTACAAGGAGGCTCTCAACTTCACTCTGAGACACAGAGAAGTGGCCAGACATGAGCAGCCCAGCAGCCAAATCATCCCCTTTTGCGCCATATCTCTTAGCTTCGGCTTCCTCGAAGGTTCAGGTCTCCTAGGAGCAGGTGCGGCCGCGTATGCTGATGCAGTCAGTTGCACGACTTCCCAGTCATTCCCGCGTGGAGAGGTCTGGTCAGTACCGCTCTGGCCAGGCTCCATCTTCCCTGTGATTATTATTAAAGCGGTGGAGCAAACTACAGAAGGTTAGAATGAATGCATAGGAATTAATCCAGGTCAGAGAATGGAACATGTGCAGCCTCAGCAGTACAGTACAGACATCATTGTTTGATGGGGGGACTGCTCAATATCTTGGCTGTGATATGGTAGGCCGGGTTTTACTACTTGAGAATTATTAGAAGTCCAATTTAGGCAGGCAATTTGTCACGACTCACTCACGGGTGGTTAATAAAATAAAGAGTGATAACAACAATAGAAAGGAAAAGCACAGGGCAGATGGAATGCAATCACTTGTCCGACAGTTAAAATAATGACGGTGCCTATGCAGTTTGTTCAGTCATCCCCATGTCGCATGTGCTACCAACGAAGGCAAGGGAACCGAAAGGCTCTAGACTTGTCACTAGAACCGGCAGTAGTCTAGTACTGAATGCTGAATCGTGGTACGAGCAAAGTGTGAATGATATGGGGCACAGCAGTTAAGATTGTTTGTTTATCCATCAAACACAGATATGGCCGGCTGTAGTAGGGTTAGGGTTTTTTTTGAGGACAATAAAGTGGAGAGATGAATTCACTGGTACGGTACATACTAATAACACTCACTTGCAGGGTACTACAACTAGTAAAAATTAAGAGATGGATGGAATACAGGTGTGAATAAACGAATGAAGCAAGTAAAATCGCAACACCACGTCCCTGGAACCGCATGTATGTATGTATGTAAATAAAAACAAAAGGTGGGAACAAGCATGATAAATAAATAAATCATAACAAGTCGAGTGCGACATCCAATTGCTTCAATCGATCTACTAAGCCCGGGCCGGGTCATCTCATTCTCATGGCAAACCCCCAACGACAAGGAGGGGGAGGGGATCCCCACCCGATCTCACAGTTGATTGGGGAAGAGAAGGGGCGGGGGATCGGAGAGGAGGCGCGCGTACCAGCGAGGAGGAAGGAGAGGGGACGGGGGCGGTTGCGTCGCGGTCGCCGAGGTCGGGAGGAGAGACGGAGACGGAGGTGGGGGTGGGGGTGGGGTGGGGAAAGCAGCAACAGCAAGAGCAATCCAAATCCAAGGCGTTGCGTGCGGAGACGTTTTCTTTCCTTTCCCAACGAAAGGAGTTCCCCCACCGGGACGGAACGGCATCTCCTTGCTTGGGTTGGGTTGGGCTGGGCCCATTGATTTCCCTTTCCGGATTGAGGCCGAACAATACCAGCAACCGCCGGCGGGGGTAGTTTTTGTTTGCTTTTGCTCTACCTTAGCAAAACCAACCGTTTCTCCAGTCCAGACAGGTCTTGATTGTTTCCTTTTCTATACACAAAAAACATTTTTTTTTCACGTTTCCTCCCCAGCACAATTTTTTCTAACTGATTGACGCTTACTGTCTTCTCCTAGTGCACTAGCTCCTCTCTTTCCTAAGAAGCTGTTTTACCAAACTTAAAGAAAAAAATATATTTTAGCTTCGTTGATTAGGGTGCTTTTTTGAACTGAAAAGAAAAAAAAAAAACACTTCGCACTAGTAAAGCTAAAATTGACTCCCACAGCATCACAAACTCTAATGGGCTAGTGTTTTTTTTTTTTTTTTTTTTTTTGAACTTCTAATGGGCTAGTGTTAGGTTCTCAAGAACTGGTGTTTTTTCGGGGTGTTATGTTCTCCTGAGGTAGGGACTTGGGTTTTTTGGGGCTCCTCTGGCCGATGGCTTAAGAGCAAGTGACAACCGTTTGCTGCCCCTTTAAGCATTTAGCCGTTGGTCCTAGTCTATGTATGGTTAGGTTTTCATTATTTATTAATACTACATTATCCTATCCCTCTTCTTGGTTCTATCCTATCCCTCGTCTTGGTTCGGCGGGCGAATAGCTAAGGCAGGAATCCCAGCTTAGCTTTGTGGATCGAACATTTGTTATGAAAATGTGACCTACAAGAGCGTTTGGAGATTTAATTAAGGTGGCACAATGCTATGACAGCTTGTGTGGCTAAAATGTAAGTACCATTGTTTGAACTGTATCTTACAACGGCAATTCGAGTGGTGTTTAATACAGGCAATTTAGCAGGCTTAGGACGGATTCCAATTATGCACAGACCGGACCAAGATAACTCAGTCCGTGACATCAAGAAACCAAGGGCAACAAATCCAAGCCGATAACTCAAACGTTTATCATCAACAAAAACATTGCTGTTAACCAGCAACAACGCATCAGGTCCTCACAGCTGCTGCTGCAGTTGCGGCTAACCCAGCATCACTGCAGCAGATCCTTCCACATAGTAGATGCTATAAAACACTAAATACTTCAAAGTTTCTTTCACCAGAGTACACCATAGTGTCTTTGGTAGGTAAAGACAGGCACCGATTCACCTCAGGTACCCTTCTGCTTCTTGGGCATCCTGTAACCACCCACAACACAAGCATGGTCACGCTCGTAGGGCTCCAAGGTCACCTGCTCTGCAGGCTTGAACTGATCCGCCTTGAGCTTCTCCACTTCAGCAGCAAACACGGCCTCAGCAGGCAGGGTGGAGTCAATACAGTTCGCCTGAAGAAAATATTTTTTTCTTGTTTAGAAAATATAGTGCAGACCATGTTTATATCTAAGGCAGATGCTAAATAATTAACTTGACAAAAAACAAACTCCTGGTTGTGTAGCTGTACAGTACCTTGATTGAAATAACAAAGTGGCCACCATTCTTCAAAAAGTATGAAGCATTAAGGGCTAAGATCCTAGCCTGCAGGATAACACAATGATGTTTAAAAGATGTAAACCACATGTTACAATCTCCCTTCCCCTAACGAAAAGGGTTGCCTCACATTGAGAAATTCCTAGTGTATTTGTATGAATACTAAGCTAAGGGTTGACTCACGTTGAGAAATTCCTAGTGTATTTGTATGAATACTAAGCAAAGAGAAACTGGCATATGTATATATACCCATGGATACCCTTCGGTCAAACTGCACATTGAACAGCGCCAAACAGTGGACAGTTGCATGGCCAAATTAAGGTGGTGCTGCTAATGTTACTGGTCTGTGTCAAAAACAAAACTGAAACTAACTAGTATTATAAACACATCAAGCAACAAACTGTTCTAAATTAGAGTGGTCCAAATGGGACAAAGGCAGGTGATTCCTAAATATGAGATACACAGCTGGATATTGTATAAACTGACATAATCAACAAAGTTGGAACCAGGTGTCAACAAACAGAAAATGATACTTGATCAATAACAATGTACACAAAAAAAAATTCATGATTCTAACATAAAAGGGCATACAAGCTTCAAATAATGAATCCAAGTTGACAAACATAGCATGTAATACTATCAGTAAACATGTATCAATAAGTAATATGTGCTATGAATTCTGAAAACAAGTCCATAAAAAACAAAGGTTGGATTGTCAAATGTGACATAATCAAGAAAGCAAACAGAAGAAAGGGAAATGCAAAAGGAAATGGTAGTCTTGCATCAGGTGCAACAAACATCAGGACATTATCAATAAAGCAAAACAAGAAAATGGAAATAGCAAAATAAGTACTAAAGAATTTTGGCATTGAGCACAATAGGCATCAGAAACTCGAATCTGCATCATCCAATTGATGTCCTGAAGGGGAATCCGAGTATGCTCATCATTTGCTAAGCCCAAATATTGCCAACTCAAAATCAAGAACATAAGGCAAAGAACAAAGGTAAACGACACTCAATTCAACATTGTAACTAGCAGTGATTCAGACACATTTGCTAAGCCCAAATATTGCCAAATCAAAATCAAGAACATAAAAAGGCAAAGAACAAGAGTAAACGACACTCAATTCAACAACGTAGCTACAGTGATTCAGACACCAGACTGCAAGGTAATGATAGGAATACCTGGTCTGGCTGTGCAACATCAGAGAAGATAACATCAACCATGCCAACTAGCATCCGGTACCTTGCCGGATGCCTAGCATCCTCAATAATGGGGATCACATTGGTCCTCTTCTTTGCCATGTTGACAAGGTCTCTTCCACTCCTGTGAGAGAACTCAACAGCATAGACCAGACCTTCCTGCAACATCATCCAAATCCTTAAGATAAAAGACCAAAACAAAGTCAAGAATCAGTAATAGACTTTTTGTGATAGAGAGCTCACCGGTCCTACAATATCAGACACATGAGAAACAGTTGTGCCAGAAGCAGCACCAAGATACAGCACCCGAGTACCCGGAGCCTAAATGTATTAACAAATTGTCAGCTATAACATCGCCTCAGATTCTACTTACAAGAAAGCAAACATAACTAATGCACATTCAAGACAAGCAAATCAACTTACAATCCAGATATTGTCAACACCACCAAGCACAGCAGCAGCCAACTTGGAACGGAAGGGGTTCCACACCCTGTATTCAACCTTTGTTCCATCCTCATTCTGCAATGCCCAAACAATCAAACAGTAGAAATAAATCAGTCCTACAACCAAATCCCAATGGATGAGTTTTAGAAACTGCAGGACTGCAATTATTCAGAGCAGTTCTTCATATTTGAAAGACAAAGGAAAACTAATTAATTAATCTAAACATATCAATTTGGGCGTAAGCGCATCAGAAACTCGAATTTGCATCATCCATTTAGATGTCCTGAAGGGGAATCCGAGTAAGATCATCATTTACGGAGCTTAAAGCCCAGAATGTTGTAAACAGTTATTACAATAACCAAATAGTTGAGGACTGAAACTTAACAAGTTTCAGCTTCTAAATGAGGCTACATAACATGAGAACCGACCTTTGGAAATACACAGATTTATTCAAAACGCTACATACGACTATCTAAAACAGGTCAGCTCATTGCACAAGCAATCAAAACACAAAAGAGTCAATGCATACGGGACATGAGTAGGCAGTCGCGAACCTGAACAGATACACGCTTCTCTGAGTAGACAGACTCTCCGGGGACCATGTTCTTGGTGCAGAGCGCATCCTCCTTGGACTTGGAGATGAAGACACCGGCGTGCTTGTGCGGCACGACGACGGCCTTGCTTCCGCCCTTCATGCCACCACCGCGGCCACCCCTGCCACCGCGGCCGCCACGCATCGGCGTCCTGCCACCTCTCCCACCCCTTCCACCGCCACCGCTTCTACCACCGCCAAATCCCCGGCCGCCGCCGCCACCACGGCCGCCGCCATCGAACCTGCCTCCTCCCTCCCGCCGCGTCCTCCTACAGGATTTAACGAAGAAGCAAATAAGTCTCTGTTCTGCTGCGGCGATGGATGGAAAAACGAAACACAGGATTATGTTCAGTTACCTCTAGCCGGTGGCCTCATGGTGCTGAGCAACGAAGAGCTTGGAGCCGCCGCCGCCGCCGGGGAGCGAGGGTTTAGGGTTTTGGAGGGGGTTAGGGTTGGCCGGAAAGATGAGCGAGGAGGATTTTATAGAGGAGAGGTAGGGTTTGTGTCTGATCAGAACCGTTGAGGCGGTAGATTCTGAATGGACGGTCAGATGGCGCTGCGTGGAAATAATAATAGTGATAAATAATATCTTATCTGAAGTAAAACACACAAGTCAGGATGGCGGAGTGGTCTAACGCGTCAGACTCAAGTTCTGATCCTCGAAAGAGGGCGTGGGTTCAAATCCCACTTCTGACACAACATTTTTCTTTTTTTTTTCTTTTTCTACTTCTCTTAGCATTTTTTTTCTCCCCTTTTCTACTTCTCTTATAAGTTTTTTTTAACATATTTATTTTATACAAACAAATCACGTTTACCCCCTTTCATACCTATCTCACACGATTTTTCTTTCTCAATTAGATGTTTCTATACTTCTTTTATAGGATTTTTTAACATTTGTGAGAAGATTTTTTTCTTTTTTTTTCTCTCCTTTTTTTTTACCACTATTACATTTTTTCCCCGTTAGATTGCCGGTGTGTTGCATTCCTTCTCAACTTCTTTAAAAAAGATTCTTCTTCTGTGTTCAGGGCATCACTACCCTAGTTTTTCGAACCGGACCGGAGATCGAACCGGCGGAGGCCATCGGTTCAATGGTTCATTGGTCCAACCGTTTAGAACCGGTTGAACCGCCCGGCTCAATAATAATGGACCGTTTTATCGAACCGCCACAAATTCTTTGAACCGGTGTATATATATATATATGATTTAATTAATAATTGACATTGAAGCCCTGTATATATAATTAAATAATTGATATATCATTTTTTTGCAATTGATATATCATTAAGATAATTAAAATAGATATATCGTTTTTCTATTGTGGAGAATAATTTATGGGAAAAATATGAAAATATATCACCGAAGGTCAACAGCAGCAGCATATACGTAGCAAGCAGATGTCTGTCAAGCATTCAAGCCACGTATATCATGTTTTGTTCAAATAATAATAATATTCTGGACACAGCTTAGTAAATAGTACTAGTACTCTAGTACTCCTACAGTCCTACTCCACTAGCAGGTGCACACCACACACGGACCACGCGTGGAGCATGGAACCTGGGAGAGTGGCAGGCGTACAAACATGCAGGTGGCAGTAGCAGACAGGCCGGGCCCAGCCCCAGTTCCACACGCGGGAGGCGGGAGCACGCGAAGTCGCCCATCACCAGACGCGATTCCCAGACCGGGGCGGTTCAATCAGAACCGGCCGGTTCACCGGTTTAACAAAAAACCGGCCGGTTTGACCGGTTTTTTCCGGTCCGAATGCACGGACGGTCTTTTAAGCGACCCGAGCGGTGGAGGCCCTGGTTCGGTCTTTTACCGGTCGGACCGGCGGTCCGTCCGGTTCAAAAACTAGGATCACTACCCATAAGAAAACGAAGAATTGTCATGAACTCATGAACTCATTGCACATTACTAAGGCGCGTCCAATATAGACCTTTGCTTCCTGTTTAAAAAAAAAAAATGTAGACCTTTTCCAGATCCTTCTTCATGTTTGACGATGGTGCTTGCGCTATCGGTACAGAGCTTGTCAAAGCCCTATATTCTTGTTGTAGTAAAAAAAAAAAAAAGTCTTATATTGCCATTTATATCTAACAAATCATTGTGGAAAATTTTTCTAATCTAATCTAACAATAATAAAATAAAAAAAGAATCACCTAGAACAATTTTAGTTTCCACAACATTTTTTGGTGTAGCTTATTAGATCTGGTTGCTATTCTGCTGTTATTTCTCATCGACGAACCCTTTTCTATGACATTTGTCATCAGTTTTTGAATCAATGTCACTAAAGTAGTGCTGCATGGATCTTTTCTTACTTTTCATCGTACAAAAGATTGCATTAGCCAAAGCAGCGTCCTCCTACATATTTGTGGGTTTTCTTTTTGGCTACTATTTTTCATCCATCATTGTCAGGTCAGGCTAATCACCTAGATAGAGCAACGAGGCTGGACGTGCATTTTCACAGGAATGAGTTTGATTTTGCAAGAAGAATGGATGAATGTGAAAATTCCCCGCTCTCCAATCTAGGTCTAAATAGTCTTTAAAGTAATGTTGTAGGCTTGTAGCTGATAATAATCAATTCGGTGTTGTATACTGTATACAAGATAACAAGTGTGTATTTCACTCATCGCTTTCACACTAATAAGTTCTCTTCTCTAATTTAGGCATGTATGATGCCATGTACATAAACCTCTTTTTTTCCTACTTAATTAAGCGGCAGAGCTCCTACCTTTTCCTTAAAAAAAGATCTCTTCTCTAGTCATGAGTATAGCTACGCTAATCCTATTGCCTGAGTTTCCCCTGCTAACAAGCAAGAGAAACAATCCAAAAACATCCTCCAGTGCTGGCGTGTTTAAGCAAGAGAAACAATCCAAAACATCCTCCAGCGCTGGCGTGTTTGGTCCTTTCTTCCGTTTCATTCTGAATTGTTTCCTTGCTCGAGAGTCGAGAGCAGCAGCACTGCAAACTACTTTAGTCTAGCAATCCTAACCGGGAAGATGGACAGGAAGCAATTTACAACGCAATGTCTGTTGCCGGATCTTCGTCAGATAACCGCGTCCTCCTGTTCAGGTTCAGAGGCAGGAAGCTTTTCATGGTGGCCGCCCCATATTCTGACTCTCTCCAACGCTAGCGACGCCTGAAACCAACACACACGAAATGTATTCGATTTATATCCTTTCTTGTTCATTCACAAACAAATTGGTTTGGTTGTCACCTACCTCTGCATTCCAGTCGGTAGTCCAGACTATGTAGCTGAGGATGGCTGTCTGCAACGCTGTCCCGCATAGCATGCCTGCCCAAATGCCCTGCAAGAACAATGCACCCCGAATTCAGCCAGCACGCAGATTCAGACAGAGAGGATCGGATCGACCACCATTGATGCATGCAGATGCAGGCAGAATTGGTCAAGTGGCTACCTTGACCCCGAATCTGAAGAGGTAGCCGAAGATGAAGCCGAGCGGGAGGCCGAAGGCGTAGTAACAGCCGAGGTTGATGTAGGCGACGACGCCCTGCCAGCCGCCGCCCACGGCGACGCCCGAGATGACGGGCTGGACGCTGTTGAGCACCATGGTGACGGCCAGCAGGTAGGCGATGCTGGACACGGCCTTCTGCAGGTGCCTGTCGCCGGTGAAGATGGCCGGGAACTGCTCCCGCGTCGCCAGCACGAGCGCCATGGCCAGCAGCCCGAACGCCAGCGACTGCGCCAGCACCACCATCACCGCGTACATGCTGGCACGGGGCCGACCGGACCCGAGCTCGTTGGACACGCGCACGCTGATTGCCGCGCTGAGGCCGATGAACAGCATCCCCTCCCACCCGTTGATGTTCATGCTGCTCGACCGATGCGATCCATCGTCATCAATTGGACGGTCCCACAGCGAGATGGAAATATCAAGATAGTGGATCGACGAACCAGATGGCTATTGAGTCGACGGCGATCTCGGCGTCGTCTAGGTGTCCGGTGAGCACGACGAGCAGCATCATGTACCACATCTCGAGGCAGAGCATGACGGCGGATGCGAGCGAGAGCTTGACGAAGGCCCAGAGGTCGGTGAACGCCGCCCTGGACAGCCCCGTCCACCCGTCCCGGCACCATCCCACGACGTACACCACCTGCGCCAGCGAGGTGAGCCACGAGGAGACGTCGTAGGCGAGCGCGGCCCCGGCGACGCCCCAGCCGAGCACGGACACGAAGAGCGCGAGGAGCGCGACGTGCGCGAGGAGCGCGGCGAGGCCGATCCACGCCAGCACGCCCACCTTGCTCTGCGCCTGCAGGAACTTCTGCGTGGGGAAGTTGACGGCCAGCGCGAACATCTGCGGGATGATGCCGATCGAGAAGGTCCCCGCGGCGGCGGCGATGCCTTGGTCCTGCCCCAGCAGCCGCAGCAGCGGCGCCGCGTAGACGTACAGCGGCGTGAGGAGCGCGGCGGAGGCGGTGAGCACGATCCACGACCGCTGCATGTAGACGCCCAGCATGGCCACCTGGCCCGCACCAAACGCCTGGCCGCACAGCGTCTCCAGCGCGCTGCCCATCCCGAGGAGGAAGCCGAAGGAGAAGTTGGACACGACGGAGAGGCCGATGGCCACCGCGGAGAGCTCGCGGTTGCCGATGTGGCCCGCGAAGATCTGCGTCGTCGAGTTGGTGCCGTACAGGCACATGATGTTGAAGGCGATGGGCGCGCCGATCGCCCACAGCCGCCGCGACTCCTCCACGAACAGCGCCCACGCCGCGCGCGGGGACCGCACCGCCGGCGCGTCCCGTGTCGTCGTCGATCCGGTGGTGGCGGCGGAGACGAGGGCGCCGGCCTCGTCGTCGTCGTCTTCGTCGTCCTCGCACACCGCTACCGCCATGTCGGTGGCGGGAGGCGACGGCGGGTCATTGGTGGCAGGATGGCCCGTGCGCGCCACCACCGCCGGCGCCTCCCGTGCGTTCGTGGCGACGAGCGCGCCGGCCTCGTCCTCACACACCGCTACCACCATGTCGGCGGCGGGAGTCGGCGGCAGGTCTTTGGGGGTGGCGGGGGCAATGCCAGGATGGCACGGGCTGCTGGGGTAGAGCAGGGGCTCCGTAAAGCTCATGGCGGAGGGTGCGGTGGGGAGCTGAGGGTGGAGGGGCGCCGCGCCGCGCCGGTGGGCGGTGGTGCTGCCACGCCGGGCCGCTCGCTCCCGTTTGCCTTTCTTGGCGTCTTTGCTTTTCTTAGCCTGGCAAACGCTCACGCGTGCATATATGGATTGGATTGGATTGTGTTCTTTCTTCTTCTCTCGATCGATCGTCGATCCATCGCTCAGTCTCAGTTCGTTACATTACGGCGGTGCGCGCGCGGCCGACCTCGTCGTCTTCGCAACTGCGCGACGCATTAGCATGAAAAGAGGGATTTTTTTGCTTTAATGATACAGATCCATGCAAAGAGTGGATTGTTTGGATTTCTTTTTCTGTTATATGCTGCATGCATGGGTACAGATTTATGAGAAACTGAATCTGTATGCCTTTCCTGTGCATGCATTCGTCAAACCCCCGACGTCTTTTACGGTGAACAAGTTGAGCACGGGTTATATGCGATCGAGCAAAGAGCAGTTTGGAGATCGGGATATGTATGGGACAGAGATAAAGGAACGGACATGATGTAGTCAATTATTTTCGGGCTCGTAGTCACAGAGATAAACATCATGCCGCATCCAGCCCGTGTCTACGCCTCCTGTCTGCCATCCAATGACGCCTTCGAATCGCAAGCTAGAGGAAGATCTTGATGCCACATCCTAGAACAATGTGTCAGGAGAGGAGAGAAATATCAAGCGTTGGGAGTAGGTTTCCCAGAGGTGATCCTAACAGGGGCATGGTACCTGTGGTGGGAAAGAAGGCAGTTGGTGCATGGTGAAAGCATCCAACGACCATTAAGATCTGGACTATCAATTGCTACTCACCAAGATTTATAAATTGGCTGTAAAGAAAGATGCTAAGACATTGGAGGACACCAACAAAAGGTGTGATGATTTTGAATATTATTGATGCCTTGTTTGATGAGAATATGGGATGCAGGAGCATGGGAGCCATCACTGGAAACAATTCAGGCAACACAGGGGCAGCTTCAAATAATTTTATGTCCCGTGTGGTTATGACCAAAACATATGCTCTGAAAGAAGGTTTGATGTTGGCACAACATATAGGATGCAACCCAGTGATTGTTCAATCCGATTGCATAGAAGTGGTTGATATTATGGATGATGGAGGATTTACAACCAATTTAGCGGTGGCTATATATGACGAGAGTGTACTACAATCTGGTTTGGATTTTAGGAGATCTCCATTGAGCATTGCAGAAGGGAAAACAGACCAAGTGGAGCATGAACTTGCAAAGAGAGCTATGTTATTTTTTTAAAAAATGTATTTGAGACGCTGATCCCCTAGCTTTATTGTTAAGTTTCTTACAAATGATGTAACAATTCTTGATCAAGAAAGCTTTACCGCTTGGTTTTGTCGAAGAAAAGAGAGTTGAGCACGGGTGACATTCCCATGCCATGTATCATCAACACCTTATTTAACAAATCACACACCCATTTCCCTGAAGTTAATGACATTGGACAGACCAATATAACGTCCATCTAGATCACATCATACCTCTCGGCAACCTTGCTGCCTCATCGAGTTAGAAGAAGTATCAATTGGATCCTCCTATAGCAATCAGGAAAGCCTCCTTACACTAGAACAACAACAAAACCACTAAGCAGGACCACCCCCACCACATTGCATAGGTCACTTTGACAATGTGCTTGCGCTGGCCACCTTATTCTGTGCTAGCCTCCTTGCTAACTTCATAGTCACCATTTGTGCGGGCCAACCAAACCGTCAGCCTCCGAGTAGCCTTTGAGTACCGTCGAGAAGCCTTGTCCTCACGTCGATGTTTGGTAATATGGTACGAGCATGTCAACTAATAGTGATCCTGTATCATAGGGCTTCACATGGCTTGCACCAATAAAACACAAGACTATAGTGCTTTTGAACATGCCCTACCCCATTTCAGTGGTGCTCAATCAAGTTCCAGAGTACGAGGCTTCATACTTGTAGTACAAGCTACAAACGAGAGAGGAAGAGATATAGAGAAGTCTATAGAGAGAGAGAGAGTAAATTAAGCTGAGAGATCGACCTCTTGAGTCTCAGCTTGCATTTTCCACAACGAGGTGTGCGCCCACCTCTTATCCCACCATCCATTTTTGCTTTGAGATTTGTGCAGATCAAACCCAATGAATCCTGAACACTAAACCCTAAATATTATAAATATAAGTTGAATTTGTTTACCTTATTGAGAAATGAGATTTTAGTATCCTTTTATAGGATGACCAAGGGAGTACACATTTGTAAAACGAAGGGAGCGCACAAGCTAAGTTTGATCATGGTACATGAAAAAAGGGTCGCGGAGAAAAATCGAAGTAACGTGAAACTGAAAGTGTACAAGAAAAGAGAGTGTCTAGAATGTGTACATGCGTGATGCGTACGTGTACCATGTGCATGTCTAGGCCGGCCGACACCTTGTCTTTGTACACGCATGGGCTCGCCGTGGTACGCGCTGCTGTCTGCGTACGTCATGGCTGCTCTGCCTCCACCGCCACCAGTCGACAGTCCACCACTACCGCCGCCGGCAGGTCCTGTTCCTGTCCCGTGTGGCGCCCGGCCCGTGTCACGTACTATGGACCCACGAGTCAGCGTCATTCCCCACCCCGGCGGGCGCCGGCCATGTGCACGCATCTGCGTCGACGCGACGGTCATCGGAACTCGCGCCTTCCTGCCATTCCGCTGGCCGTACTCCGGTAGCCGCTCGATGTAGAGGTAGAGGTAGAGGTAGAGGTAGAGCCGCCGACACTCACAAGACGGTTGCCCACCTACAGTATATATACCCGGGCGCCTCAACCAGCAGGAGCCATCCATCTAGCAGCTAGCCGGCCGCCGGCGAGCTGCTCGATCGATCCATCGTCTATATACTAGCTAGTAGTAGTTATTACGTAGCTACATATATATCATCACACAATAAGTCGTAGACTGTGAGATCGATGACAATAATGGAGGAGGCGGCGGCGCCGCTGCTCGTCAAGAGGCGCAGCGCGGCGGTGCAGGGCGGCGACGCGGCGGCGCCCAGGACGTACGCCGAGGCCTGGGAGGCGTTCCTCCGTGAGGCGGAGCGGCTGTGGGTGATCGCGGCGCCCATCACCTTCAACATCCTCTGCCTCTACGGCATCAACTCCACGACGCAGCTCTTCGCGGGCCGCCTGGGCAACCTGGAGCTGTCGGCGGCCGCCGTGGGCCTCTCCGTCGTCTCCACCTTCTCCTTCGGCTTCCTCCTCGGGATGGGCAGCGCGCTGGAGACGCTGTGCGGGCAGGCGTACGGCGCGGGGCAGCTGGACCTGCTAGGCGTCTACGCGCAGCGCTCCGTCGTCATCCTCGCCGCGTCCGCGCTCCTCCTCTCGCCGCTCTACCTCCTGGCGGGGCCCGTCCTGCGCGCACTCGGGCAGGACGAGGCGGTGGCGACGGCGGCGGGTGACTTCACGCTGCGCACGCTCCCGCAGCTCTTCTCGCTGCCGCTGGCGTTCCCGACGCAGAAGCTCCTGCAGGCGCAGGGCGAGGTCGGGGCGCTGGCGTGGATCGGCGCCGCCGCGCTGGCCGCGCACGTCGCCATGCTCGCGCTCTTCGTCCCCGTCCTCGGCTGGGGACTCTCCGGGGCCGCCGCCGCCTACGACGCCACGTCCTGGCTCGTCGCGCTCGCGCAGGTGGCGTACGTGACGCGCCGCTGCAGGGGACGAGGCTGGGACGGCCTCTCGTGGGACGCGCTCCGGGGCTCTGGCCGTTCGCCAGGCTCTCCCTCGCCTCCGCCGTCATGCTCTGCCTCGAGGTCTGGTACATGACGGTGCTCGTCGTGCTGACCGGCCGCCTCGACGACGCGGAGATCGCCGTCGGATCCGTGTCCATATGGTTGGCAGATATTATATATATCTCTTTCATTTCGTTGTCTGGTTCGTTCGTTATATGATCAATTATCACATTCACCTCACTCAGCATGAACGTCAACGGTTGGGAGGCGATGCTGTTCATCGGGCTGAACGCGGCGATCAGCGTGCGCCTGTCCAACGAGCTGGGCTCCGGCCGGCCCCGCGCCGCCAGGCACGCGGTGGCGGCGGTGGTGGCGCAGTCGCTGGGCATGGGTCTGGTAGCCATGGCGCTGGTGCTGGCGTACCGCAACAGCTTCGCGGTGCTCTTCACGGGCGACGGGGACATGCAGGCGGCCGTGGGGAAGGTGGCGCACCTGCTGGCGGCCACCATGGTGCTCAACAGCGTGCAGCCGGTGATCTCCGGGGTGGCCATCGGCGGCGGGTGGCAGGCGCTGGTGGCCTACATCAACCTCGGCTGCTACTACGCGTTCGGCCTGCCCCTCGGCTTCTGCCTCGGCTACCTCCTCCGGCTGGGCGCTCCGGGGATCTGGGCCGGCATGCTGTGCGGGACGGCGCTGCAGACGGCCATCCTGCTGCTCGTCATCTGGAGGACGGACTGGGAAGCCGAGGTGAGTGCTGGCCGCCATGGTTGATGATCAGCTGAGCTCAAGTGAACTGTGAATGACGCTGGCTGCTGTGGTGCAGGCTGCGCTGGCGAAGGAACGGATCAGCGCGTGGAGCGGGGAATGCCGGGGAGTCGTCAAGCTGCAGCAGCACGGGGAAGACACCGGCAGCGACCTCATGGACAAGGACAAGGAGGAGGCTTTGGCTTTCCGAGTGTGACATGCCACGACCACGACCACGACCATGGCCGCCGTCACGTGCTGGCACTCTCATGCTCAGTACGTGTTCATTTTAGGCCGTGACCAGACCACCACTAGATGACACGAGGAAACGTCGAACCCACTACAATATGACAAACTCTTTGCTTCGGCACAGGCATAGACATGAGCACACGTCTGTTGATAACATGTCACGAGCAGAGATTCTAAACAAAGGCACGACCCTAACATGTCGTATATTTTAGGCCATGCCAAAAGGTTGAGCGAGCCACGACTCCATGTCCCACCTCCAAGAGTTTCCTCTGGTTACTGTTCACCCACACTTGACACGCATTTCGGGCGGGTTGAAGCCCACGGACCCAACAACGAGTATTATATCTTGTCCCGATGTGATATGATTCACATGGCAAAAACGAAGTCATGAATGCAAATTATAATCACCAAAAAAGATAGAAAAATGTTTTACTACTATTTCCGATTGCAACAGTCAGATTGTATACTTTTTCCGCAAAGGTTGATCACACTAAATAATATTGGATGATTGACATCAAATCGACGTAAAAAAACAAGAGGAAAATCGATCGACAACGAGAGATAGATGTTGATGCCGCTGATGGAAAGAGCTCTGGCAGTCCGTTAAGAAGAGGAAGACTTTGCACGGAAGGGCATGTCCAGGCCCTGAGTGTCTTGAAGATCACCAAGAGGGAAGAGTGCAAGTGCCGCGCTTTCTGCTAAACGGACGGCAAAAAACATGGCGTGTTCCAACCGAATTCAAATATTATTCATCTCAATACGTAATTATGTGGATTCACAATCAACCATCCTTCGATTATTACGTCATATTTCTCTTCGAACTCAACGGCTAAGTAGTGGCAGGGTCTTCTTCCTCGTCCTCCTTCGAACGCCCATTGCAGCATAATATCTGACATCGGTTACCGTTGCAGTCGCCTGTGTTGCAGCAGTACCAAGTGATCCCCGCTGACAGTTAGTAGAGAAAGTATGATGGGCACGAGGATCGTGGCCCATTCAGGCCACTTCGACGGCGGCGAAGGGGTGGTCGGATTCACGCCGAGGGGCTCGGGCGGAGGAGTAGCGTGTAGTCCAAAGTCAAAAAGTTGCGGTACCAGGAGACCTCCCAAGAAATTTCCGCGGTTCACAAAAGGAGACGACTGTGATATTGAGTGACAAGAATTGTTGTTCGTACGACGCTGTTCATACGAAAAAGAAGAATGAAGAACAAGTACTTGTGGACAAGGATGGGTCTATCTTTATCAACAAAGGACAATCCTCGATGCCAACGTCTTCTGAATTGTCGCATGCTCTGCTAGGACCGGAGTGGGTGAGCGCAGCCCCCGTGGTGCTGCGCCACCTCTTCCTCGCCGCCGGCACAAGTTCGAGATGCCCTTACATAGAGGGCATATGCTCCCAAGCGAAAAAAAACGCATTAGCAATAGCCTTGGGTCTACATCATATTTCTCTTCGAACTCAACGGCTAAGCAGTGGCAGGGTCTTCTTCCTTGTCCTCCTTCGAGCGCCCATTGCAGCATAATATGAGACACTGGTTGCCGTTGCAGCCGCCTGTGTTGCAGCAGTACCAAGTGATCCCAGCGCCGCCGAAACGATCAGAGAAAGTATGATGGGCATGAGGATCGTGACCTATTCAGGCCACTTCGACGGAGAGGAGGGGGTGGCCGGGCTCTGCTGCGAGGTGCTCGGCGGCGTCGCCTCGACAGACGAGGCGAGGGTTGTCGGCGTCGCCCCAATGTATTATATCTCCTTACCTATCAAGTAGAGACTTGTCCCTATATGATGAGGGCAAAACTGTGTGTGTTGTGTGTTGGGGGTTGGGGGCTGGTAGGGGCCATGGCCCCCTCAATAACATTTTTTATTTAATTTTGTGATGATATTTTAAATTTTATTTCTTGTCTCATAATAGCATATAATTTTATAATGATACTAGACCAAATCCTTGTAGTAAAACAAAACAGCAGAATCTATAGTCATGGTTAGCTTTTGTGTGCTTGAAAACCTTAGGTAAATCATCAAATTATTGAGTCGGTGAATATTTATTTGGGCCCTCTTAGTTTTCTCTCGGTTCCGCCACCACATATGATGAACATGGCAAAAACGAATTCATGAATGCAAATTACAGTAGATATAAATCACCAAAAGAAAGAAAAATACTTTACTTGCTATAAATATTTTTGATTGATAGAGTGGTATAATCAATGGCATCCCCATGCCCGCGTCGCTCCTCCTCCTCCCGGGCGGCACGAGCGGCCTCAAAACCCTACCCGCCGCCACCCGAGATCTGCCGCCACCCCGCCTCGCCGCCCGAAAGGGACGCCGCCGAAGCCCGACCGACCGCGAGGAAGGCGGCGATGGGGTCTCCTTTTCCCGCGCTCAAGTTTTGGGCGGCGAGGAGGCCTAGCCGAACCTTGCAGTCCCGCCACGGTGGTGTCGCCTCTCGGTGGGCGGATCCGTCCCCTTCGGGCCGGCGCCTTGGGGCGCCGGATCCGGCGCTTCAGGAAATGGTCCGTGGCCGGGCTTGCCTTGCGGGTGCGGAGGAGCGGTGGTGGCGCGGTGGTCGCTGGAGCGCGAAGAGGAGCGAGCGTAGCGTCAACAACGGCGGATCCAGGCAGCGGGCACCCCTTTCGGCGTTGGCGTTGGTGCTTTGCTCGCCGTGGTGGGAGCCGGGCGCGGTTGGAGGCTGCGGTTGGGGGAGTCCGGTGTGCTGGTGGTGTGGTGTTGCGGCCGCGCTGAGGTGTGGTGAGGGGTAGTGGGGGTGCTGGGCGTTGATGGTCGGCGGCTTTGGGGTCTGTGGCGCACAAGTGCGACCCTGCGCAGCGACGGCGGCGACGGTGGCGGTCTGCGAGGGGCAGCGCGTGGCTCTTCTAATGCTGCGGGAGGCCCAGTGTGGGGGCGCCTCATGGCCGACACCTCTCGGCCATGGTGCTCGGGAATTGTTGTCGGCAGACATCTGCATGCGAGCAGCGGGGATAGAGGTGAATTGGTGGTGCTCCCCTTCCTTCTCGACATCTGTGTTGTTCCGGCGCCGCCTCGGTGGTGGGGCTGGGTGGCTTGCGTTGGGTTGTCCCAAAGCTGGTACGTTCTCGTGGTGCCATAGCGATAAGGTGGGGAGGTACCGAGCCATTTCATTGCGGAGGTGTTGTGGAGACGGCGGGAGCGGTTGCTGCTTGTTTGCGAGCGTGCGTTAGGTGCGGTGTGGATACAAGCGAAAGCCTTTACCGACATTCATGTTGGTGATAGTGGTGGCGGCGCCCTTGGGGCGTCGTTCCTCCCGTTGGGGACATTACTATGGAACACCGGGGCCTTATGCATGGAGTCTTGGGGTGAAAGCCCGGTCCAGTTCTTGGACAAGCGACGACGACACCATTGGTGTCGCGTCCTCCTTGGAGGCATCGCTCACGGAGACTCGTCTCAGCCTGTGACAGTGTGGGTGGCCTGGATGGTCCGTGTGCAGAGGCATAGAAGGCGTGCAGGGTCCTTGGGTTGGCGGCAAGGTACAGAGGGCCCATGAGTGCTGGAGGCCTAGAGTTGGCGCGCATGGTGGTGGTGATCGCGGTGCCGTCTGGGCGAAAGTGGCACTCTCAGAGCGGTTTCAGATATCTGAGTCCTCGGCAGTGGATTAGTGGAGTGTGAGGCGGTGGGTGAGGCGAGGCCCCCACACAGGGTAGCCAGGATAAGTGGTTTTCAGTGCTGCCGCGACGGGATTGTTCTACTGATGTTTTGCTGGAGCTGGGGGATCGATGATCGTAGGTGTGCGGCTCGAGGGTGATAGTCCCGTGGTGGAGGAGTTTCTGGTAGCTGTTTGGGCTTGCAGCGGGCTGCGGCTTCAGGTGTGGCACAACGTTGGCGACGACGGTGCAATTTCCGACGGCCTGCTTTTGGCTCCTCTCCTAGGTGGTGGTGGTGTAGAGTTGTGTTGTGTGAGTTGTGTTTACGTCCCAATCCGACATGCGCTTGTGGATGGAGGCTTGTGTTGATGAACCAATTCAACCGAAAGCGAAGCGTCATATTTACTTTCTCCCATCCGAGTTGTTGTTAGTTGTGTCTGAGTGGCTTCAGTTGGGTCGTTTCGACCAAGTTAAGTGGTTAGTAGTGGTCGATGTTTCGACCAGGTTGAGTCGTGGAGTTGAAGTTGAGTGGGCGCTAGTTGTGGCACGAGTTGAGTTGATTTGGTACCCACCTGTGTAGGTGGAGTAGGGTACTCTCCACATTTATATGGTTTTTCTCGGCCCGGTTTTCAATTTAAAGACTAGACCGATTACACTTGCCTTTTTCTTTATTCGTCTAATAAAAATCGCCACAAGCTTTTGCCTTCATTTCTAAGAAACATAAATATTTCGATTGCAACAAATCATTAGATCGTATATTTTTTTTTCCACAAAGGTTGATCACACTAAATAATCGTGGATGATTGTGTACCGCGTAACATCATGTCAACGAAAATAAACAAGAGGAAAATCGATCGGCGACGAGACATAGATATTCGACAGCTGCTGACAGCCGGCAGCTGATCGATGAATGCCTCCTACTCCTACATATGGGGCCAGACGGAGAAGGGCAGCGGCACGTCCTGGCGATGGAGGCGAGGCCGGGCGGCGAGGCTGGCAGCCAAGGAGATGATCTTGGACCTGTGCACCTGCTCGCACAAGTGGCCCCGGCGGCGCCGGGCGCAGCGGCGCTGATCTCGGGTCGTAGGCCATCACCGCCGCGAACACGGCGCCGCCGGTGGCCAGTAGAGCAGCACCTGCACAGCGGCGTCGATGGAAACCAGGACGACCTGGGGATTAATCATGGCCGGCGGAGGAGGCGCATCCTCCGCCTCCTCGTCGTTGGCGACGGGCTGGTTGTTGCCGGCGACGACCTGTAGGTAGATCGCGGCCACCTCCAGGATCGTCGCTGCGATGTTGGACCCTACAAGGTATCTGCGTGCATGCAAATGCAATGGTCGGGTGCAGCACGCAGAGAAGAACACAGATTAATTAACACTCCAGGAATTAATATACCATATAATAATGGTATATATATATCTTACACGAAGGGCTGGTACTTGCTGAAGGTGACGACGGTGACCGTCGTGGCGGCGCCGTCGTAGATGGTGCACTCGCTGGCGGTGGCCATAACGACGGCGGAGGTGAGCGCCAGCGCCAAGGTGGACAGGCGGAAGAGCAGGGTCACCACCTTGGAACCATTTGGCGGCGCCGGCGGGTCGTCCATCACATGGCAGTCGGAGCCACCACCGTACATGACGACGCCGACGCAACGCACTGCACTGATGAGCAAATCAAGTGCTAGCGAAGTTGTTGAAGCCGCAAGATCGATCCGGGAGTGTAGTTTTATTTGTTCTGGGTGATTCAGAATGGTATATGGCGATCGATCGAGGTGTTTATGGCCGGGGATCGGATCACGCCGTAGCGCTAATTGGAAAGTGACAAGCAGGACATACATATAGTAAGTATGATGATATGGTTATAGTAAGGATATCTATAAAAGCTTTTAATCCCGGTGAGTCAAATATACTGTACATTAACAGTAGAAATGTGAGTGTTGACCATGTACATTAACAGTGTTTCAATCTCCACCGTCCGCTCATGGCACAGCAGTACTGCTGCTTCCATCACGGCCACACCTGCTGTGCCATTGCTGCTCCTGCGGGAAGGCCCGCGAGACTGCCCCGGCACCAACCCCAGCGTCGCCCCCGCCGTAGTATTGACCGCGTACGTGCCCCAGCCATATACCTGCAACCCCAGCGACGGCGGCTACCTGAACGACTGCGATTTCTGCAGCTTGGTGGTGCAAGACGGCACTTCTCTGTTTCCTTGCGGTCAAACAGGTAAGGACGATTGTTAGGTGTTTATGTGTTAGGCTAATCACAATCATAAACAAATATACTACGTTTAACATTTGGCACCAGAGCTATCCTAATCCATGTACCCTATTTGTTAATCATTTGTTTTCAATTAAGCCATGATTCACTCAATAAATTACAATTGCCCTTTATTAGTGCTAATTTCTCTGGATTAATGGTACAATTATCCCTTTTTAGTCAAAATCAGCACTTACTATTCATCCTACTAATTACCATTCTTTATACAACCTTTTTCTAACAATGAATATTATATTCGAAATTCGATGCCTCCTCCGATCACAAGCAATAATTCCCGTCCTGTTTAGTTCAAACCATCAGGTCCTTTTCTTCCTGAGCCAACATAAGGAGGCAACTATACACAAAGATCCAAAGCATAGCTCAACCGATAGCATTTGCTTTACAGATACAAGAGATATATATTCCCGTATGTATCGATATACAATTTTACCTGTTATTCTTACTGAGCTGTAATAATTCACCACTTCATTCAATTGTTCCTTGACTACACCTATTCTACCATCTTCCCCATGTGATCTATCTGTTACTAATATGGTCCTCTTTATTTTTTCCCTTTACTTAAAATAGGTTTGCTAACCATCTTAGGCATTCCAACTATTATTTGCAATGACCAGGTGTATTTCGAAATGCTTTACTCAGATTTAGTCCTTCAAGGTGGACCTGTATTGCGGTTGTCATGTATTGTATTGTCTTTGTTATTCCGCGCAATTACTACACTTCCCAAAATAGAAGACGCTATGCTTCTTTATCATCCAAATAGCTTTAATCTTGCAAAACAAAATGTAACACACCTTTGAAATGTACTTTCAAAATATATTATATTAAACCTTTATATCTTCACACTGTCAAGTCTCACTTACATGAACCATGAATATAAACATTTATTAACTTCCCTTAACAATTTAATCTACCCGCGTGAAGCGCGGGGGCTCCGGCTAGTCTATCTATAAAAGCCTTTAATCCTGGTGAAAGGTTACTGTACATTAACAGTACCTCTTCCCTCACATCATGCACTGTACATTAACAGTATCTCATCACAGGCCGTCCGACTCTGCCCACGACGCATCCTATTGTCCACTAGTGAATGGCGCGCGCCCATGCGCCGCGTGGATTGGCTCAGGTGATATCTGGATAACTTGTGTCAAATTGTAGGTATGAAACGCCATCATAGAGAGGCAGGCTGTGCCATAATTGATAGAGCACCGGGTGGCTGAACCGAAGTTTAGACTTGTTCAAATTACATACCCATATATTACAGACGGAACTGAAATTGCAGTTTTTAGCTAGAAGAGCTTGGCGTACATATACTATAGACATAATATTGGTTGTTCATTACATGCAGGTGGTTAACAACGAGAGAAAAAAGCGACGATGGTACTAAGAAGGCGGTCACGGGGGGTGCAAAAGCTTCAGAGGAACTGCGGTGGATCTAGGTAGCTCCAATGGCGGTTTCAGTGGACCCGATCTTTGTAGTCGGGGCCTGTAGATTGGTAAAGAAGTTAGTTGGTGCTGACATAGTTATAGGTCATATTATGGTTCTTGTATAGAGGCGTCCACTTAACTGTAATCACGGCGCCAGTGGTTGCCTTCCGAATCCCAGCTGCTGCCTGTGTCGGAAGGGGCTGCCCTAGCAATGCGTTCCCTTTCATCTGTTTGTCAGGATGGAAACTGTCACAATAATGGATTGTACACAGGAATTAGACTGTTGGTGGTGATTTACCTTGTATTTCGTTTGCATCTAACTCACGAAGGACATCACTATCATAGTCTGCTGCAGGATCCGTCTCTGAAAATAGCAGGGCAAAGTATGTTTAAGCACTAAATCATGTATCTGCAGTGAGAGGCGGCTTGTGAGTATAGTAATCTTATACCTTCATAGCCTGGGCGATTAGCAAATAGGTTGGAGTCATCTATGCCGAGGCACGGTGCTTCATTGTAGAGGTAGGTTTTCATTTTCGCGGGGAAGACAACGTTGCCGAGGCACGAATTTTTTTGAAATTTATGCAGCTCTATGAAACGCTGCTGCATGTAGTGGCTACACATAATTGTAGCAATCACAGGAGCTCCATATTACAGCACGGCACAGTGCTGGGAAAATAACAAAGATTTGAATAAGGAGAACTACATAATAAGATAAAAGCATTTCTTAGCTGCGCTAGACAGTTTGAGCAGCTCACGCAATATAGGTTACAAGAATAACACGAGGTAGAGTAGCAATCGTGAATCTTGCAGAGGCCCATACCCATGCACGTGGCCAGGTCGAGATCCACCTGAGCAATAGGCTGATATAAACCGAACTTAAAGTCCATGCAACTACGGCTAGTCAAATAGGGTACTAAAATGAGTCCTTCCTGCCTATGTGAATCATCCAGGGACTAATCGAACAGAGAACAAAAGAGGTGTCAGTTTCCGATGCAGAGGACACAGCGCCACCAAAAAACAGGCAGAAGGCTTCTCTGGACGGCAGATGTTAGCGAGCCAGTCCAACCAAAAGTTTTGGGCCGGTTAACTGTACCTGCACACGAACAACACTTCTTAGGTAGCTTATAAAGCGTGATCCGGTGCTATAAGGCAAGCATAGGTGTAAGATGTGTGTCTCAAAGAATGGGTTTAGCATTGCCTGCTGAATTAACATATAGGATCCTCATAGGTTATGTTTGTTTTTCAATGTAAATCATCTAGAATGGTAACATAATGTTTCAAACGGCAGTAAAAGCGAAGAGGCTATTCATTTTCCATGTCAGCTATATGATCCACAAAGCAAGTAATGCGAGGGAAGCGTCTGTGCAGGAGTGCACGGTGGTTGTGTGCATTTATGAAAGTAGGAAATGTAGTCAACATGTAGAAGTAATTTCTTCAATCTTCAGACAATAGACAGAACACGCATGTACAGGCGATGCAAAAAACAAGAAAAGTGTGGCTAAGGATCCTACCTTGCCTAGGTGTTAACCACAGGTGGAGAATCATCTGGAGAGGAGTGGTCAGCATCAGATGGCTGGGCTTCCTCATGGGTAGCGTTGTAAGAAGTTACAGAGAAAACAATATGGATTAACATGTCATCCTTTGAACACCTAATATACACTGATGTGGCGCTGAATGTAAAAAAAGTTCAATAGATGCAACAGCAAAGGTTTTGTAATTTACAGAGGAACGTTACAGGCTCAGACTCCTAGCAGTTCTAAACTGGGAAGTATAGCTGGATGGTCATAGAAGATCGCAATGGAACGATACCTGGACCCTGGAGCTTCGAAGGTCGCATCTGTAGCGTCACCGTCATCTGACATCACAAGCTTACGGCGGGTCTTTGCACTCTTGGGCCGGCCACTGGACACGGGTAGTGGTTAGGCACAGATGGAAAACAACAGTGAGTAAGTCAGAGGCACAACAAATCTATTACCCTCTCCTACGCTTGCTCGACGCTGGCGTCTCAAGGGAAGCTAGATTTGGTGGTGGAGCCTGCAGTAATTGAGACACATGGAAATTAGACACAGAAGGGCTGCAATAGTTGTGTTAAGTGTAGGCTCCATACAATAGATACCTTAGACAAATCTGGTGAAGACAGCGTGCTAGCTGGCGTGCGTGGAGTTGTCTGCTGAAGAGTGTCCTGGCTTCCATTGCTGGCTGAGGAATCACCAGACTGAGCTGCAGCAAGCTGTGCATTGTTTCCATCTACACCAGCACCATGTTCAATGTCTTCTGGAGCAGCAGCAGGATGCCCATGTGCTGTGACCAGAGCGGCGACATTGTAGGTCTTTTTAGCCTTGTAGAAGCTCTGGCGTGTCATGTTAACCGCGAAGGTAAACCTCAGCGAAACCAGCTTTGTTATATCGGTCGGATACACGTAGGTCCTGTTGATGATCCGAGAAGGCTGCTGGACGAGGCTTCCCAATCATCCGCCCGGCGGCGTCTCCAAAGCACACCATTTCAGCCTCGTCGGTGCCATCTAGGGCAATGAAACACACCTTGTACCTGAAATCAGTTTGTGTTTAGGCACCATGTCCCCTCTTTTTTTTGTGTATATTTAGGAGTGAGGAAATCAATGGAAGTAGCACGTACTTGAACTTGAAAGAAGTGGTACAGCACGGAACACACTTGTATCCACTACCATCTGGGACACAAGATTTGTTGCACTTGTTGCATGATGGGAACCACCATGATGCACCAGGAACAAGCCATCCAATAGTGACGGTGCAGCGGTAGCCGTCTTCCTGCATTGTCGAACAGAAAGGCATTACACGGGTAAGATGGAGTGGCAGGTGTATGGTGGTTTGGATAGATAGTGATTGGACGAGGCTGAGCATTTTACTTACAGAGAAGTCATAAGGGTTAATCTGGTTCATCTGAAAAAGGGTCTTCTCATCAAGCTATGCTGGTACACGGTTCTGGTCTCTCTGCTGCACGGGTGATGCAACTGTCCTTATCTGGAGCGTCTGGTTCTGATTACTGCATAGTGGGAAGGCATTTTAGACAATGAGGTGTTAGCGGTAAGTACAGGAGGGCCTATGGTTTCGACTGGATCAGAAGTATACCTTTCATACAGCGGCCGTGCTTCTGGGATGGTTGGATTGAAATACCAACGGCACGCAGTGTTCCCACTTAAGTAGTAGCTGCCTGAAACAAACGAACATAGACATCGGATTTGTTAGATTTTATAAAGAGCCGTGTACTGTCAATCAACTGATACTTCGGAAGGGACCTGATAAGGCCACAGCACTTACCCTGAAAAGATTTCATGAGGCCTCCAACAAACAGGGCGATGACTGGCCTAGGCTCATCCCTGTTATAGACTCCCTGAGTACTAAAGGTTGTGGCTCTCTGTCCCCACAGGGTGATTTTTATCTCTGAATAGCTATAGTTGGGAACATAACGCCAAAAGGCAGGTATTAGGATTATATAAAGCAGTACAGCAAGAGGATCATACAATGAATGTACAGCGTGCCACCTGAGATCCCTAAGAACAATGTGCCTGGTCATCGTAGGTGGCTTGTTAGGCAGGTGAACACGCTGCACGTCGGACACCTCCACCAGCGTCCCAATAGTATCTGCGGCAGTGTAGGCAAGAGTATAGTAACAGGAAGAAAGAAGAAGGCAAAACTATTAACTATGGACAGTTAGTAACTTACCGATGAAATTAGTAGTGTCACCAGCATAGGCAGGCAATGCATCTATAGGGGTGATCCTGTATGCATATTTTGGGAAATCAGGCAGATCTGTTCTTGCAGCTGAGATAGTTGTGTGCAGGGTGAATTCCACCATGTATGGAGCATCAACAGCCCTGTAAGCAGACTTTGCATTGGAGATCCTGAACTGGGCAATGACATAGATGCCATCTTCTTCTATTTGTGGGCTCTTGGCTTCAACTTCAGGCGCTGGGATTTCAGCATAGAGACTGTTTCCCTATAGGAAAGAAGCATAGCATTATGAGTAACCACACAACCAGATAATTTTATGGTCTTCGCACGAGTGGCTAGCGACCAAACACAACAAAGCGTATACTGGTGGATGATGAGCTTATGTGGTAAGAACAGGTATCAAGGTAGACCTGCTGATCAACAAGCACCAGATCAACATGCTGTATCGGGCCATCATCGGTGCCACCGCGGTACTCCCACTTGCGGCAAACGCGTACACAAATGACCGCATGCCAGTCACCAGGGCGCAGTGAGGGCAGCATAGAAAAAACCATCGTCGCTGGCTGCATGTAACCATAGCGTTAGTAAGCTATATCGATAAGCATCAAAATAGAATCGTAGTGAACGGAGGTTAGAAACTATCTATAGACCTGGAACAATGGCAACATTCAAATAGAATATCTAGCGATCCATGCCACAACATTGGCATGAATGCAAAATAGGTAAGCCGTTTACATAAATCACCAAAAACCTGATCAAAATAACCACAGAAAATTGCAGGCCAAAATAGCCGCATGTAATCTGTAAAGACTGGTGTGCAGCAGTTTAAAAGCTTGCAGCCCAGACTGGAGGTAGCCCACTCCAAAAACTGTATGTGTGATGCACAAAAGGTGTCTGACTATGATTGATCAGAATCATGTTGAATAAAGGTCAGAAACATTTTCTAGACATGAGACAACGCCGATATTCAGTAGAGTATTTAAATATCCATGGCAGTACATCACCATGGATGCAAAATAGCCAAGATGTTTACATAGACCAGCAATAAGCTGAATAGAATAACCACAGAAAATAGCTGAACAGAATAGCTACATGTAATCTATAAAAGCCTGTGCATAGGAATTCAAAAGCCTCCAGCAGAGACTGGAGGGAAACCACCCCAAAAGCTGTATGTGCGCTGTACAAAAGTTTTCTGACTATGGTTCACCCACGGCTGGCTGTGCCGCGGTTAGTATCTCCTGGTAAACAATATTCTGGGTCTCATCTGTACAGTTACCATCAGAGTCTTCTATAAGTATGTTAAGGCCTTGCTTTGATGTGACACGTGAGACAGCCACATATAGCTGACC
Organism: Hyparrhenia diplandra; assembly: GCA_015847255.1. Classification (NCBI taxonomy): domain Eukaryota; kingdom Viridiplantae; phylum Streptophyta; class Magnoliopsida; order Poales; family Poaceae; genus Hyparrhenia; species Hyparrhenia diplandra. Next base: position 10,549 of record JADLZK010000634.1, on the reverse strand, counting down.
ATGACTGAAAACAGGAGTTTTTAGGTATACGCCAACATGTTCAAGGGTCTGGCCCTGGCTCTTGTTGATGGTCATGGCGTAACAGACTTTAACCGGGAATTGGCGTCTTTCTAACTCAAAAGGCAGTCTCTTAGTTTTTAGGGTCGGACAAATTCTAGGTATGCCTACTATCTCACCGACATGTGTGCCTGTCATTATTCTTGCCTTTTATTATCGCATCACCCATCTCTGTAACAATCAATCTGGTTCCATTACATAGCCCTTTTGCTTGATCAAGGTTCCTAAGCATCATTATCGGCACACCAATTTTCAGGTGCGGATGATGGTGTGGGAAATTATTTCCATTTATTTCATTCAAAAAAAATTCTATAGGGTACAATGTGTGATATGATTCGTGGGTGTCTTTGGATTCAGCAATCTTATCATAGCTTAGGTAGTCCCTTTGTTTCTCAGGTATCAGCGATACCACATATGAGTTAATAGCATCTGCGGCCTCATTTGTCGGTGTTAAAATGGCTCATGCCTGAAGGTACTTCGCATCAGAGTAATTCCTATCTAAGTGTGGATAAACAGTTCTAACCATGAACGCGACCTTATCCTCCTGTGGCATCAGTAATAGCTCAGGTGGTATTTTAATTCGCTTTCCTTGCGTCTCACTATCGTTGTCCAAACTTTCAATCTTTCCCTCACCAATATCTAAGACCCATTTACTGAAATCAGCAATTTCTTTTTTGTTCTTGGGGATTAAGGCCGGGTCTACTAAGCCTCATGTTTGTATTGAGCGACAAAACTCTAACATGCCTCCACAAAGAGGAGTTTACTATCGCAGCATTTACAATCTCAGCCCTTCCACCGCCAGGAATGACAGGTAAAATCTGGCGTAGGTCACCACCTAACACAACAGTCTTACCACCGAAAAGTAAGTTCCCAGCATTGTCATTGTACAGTACCATGACATCTTTTAGCGATCTATCTAGGGCTTCGAAGGCATTTCTATGTGTCATTAGAGCCTCATCCCAAATGATAAGAGATGCAGATGCAATAAGTTCACCAAGCTTGGAACCACGCTTTATATCACACAGCGAATTTTCTTCCACATCACATGGCAGCCTAAATCGTGAGTGAGCGGTTCTACCCGCAGGCAACAAAAGCGAGGCAACCCCGGATGAAGCAACCGAGAGAACAATCTTTTGGCGGAACGCATCCAAGCAACTATGGATTGCCAAAGGAATGTCTTACCGGTTCCCCCGTACCCAGAGACAAAGAAAAATCCCGGCCGGTTATCTAACGCAGCTTTGGTGATCAAGCTAAATGCAGCCCGGTACATTACGTGTTTAGCCTATGAACTAAAGTCTCGGCATCACGCCGTAGCCTCACCAACATCATATTAAAGCGCCTCTTCGATGAGTCTATTGCAAGCAATGTCTGCAGAGTTTTTAGTTTTCTTAGGCAAACCGTGATCACGTATTTTAGCACCGTGTATCCTAAACAGGTCATGGATATCATCTAGCAAATAATTTCGGAGGTCTTCATCAGAACACCGAATTCAGCATTGTGCATATTGATTCAAGCTTCAGATCTTGTATATCATCGGCCATTTGCCTCCATACTTTTTCAAAAAAAGTGCTCTCATCCTTCACCTTACAAAACAAAAGCATGGTAACAAAGAGCTTTCTAAGCTGCAGGGCTGTTGCCAGGCGGCGAGCCTCGTCGAAAGCCTTGTACCATTCCTGATCATCACCCAACAAACCCCGTGCATTGCATGCCAATCTAAACGTCGGGTATACAGTGCCCTCGTATGTTCTAAGATCTTCAAAACTTCTAGCACCTTTGACAACCAGCAGCAGCATCCTAAGGTAGTATCGCTCACCAGCGGTGGGATGCACGTAATACAGCCTGCCTATCTTACCTGAACCTCGCCGTCTATGTTCCCATGACCTAGATTTGGCATCCCATTTCCACTGTGCGGGGAACTCACAGTATGTAAGGTTTCGCCAATAGGGCTATAGCGATTAGCAACGAACCACTCAGTTAGAGTCGTCCTACGCAAGAACTCTAATCTGGCCACATCACTTATATCAGTCGATTCGTCATAAACAATGGGATTGTCATTTGGGAGATGGACAGCCAACCGCTCTACAGCTGGGTAGTGCCTATGGATATCGAAACCAAATATTCGCCAACAAGCATCTTGCTCACATATATATCTACAAATCCGGTATTCCCCCGAACCTCATCAACTGTCTTATTCTGTTCATTATAGGGCGCCGGTTCTCCATTTTTAATTCGTTGCATATAAACCTTACCACGATCAGGGCCCTTTGTAACATACTTGAATAAGTATTTGACAAAAAAACCTTTGTTACACCACTCTACATTGATATGGGCCTGATACTTTTTAAGCAACAACATATTATATGGAACTATGTAGCTACTATCTAGTCTTTTACCACCCTTCTCAATGTATCTTTTGTTATCGGACCTCCTGTATGCAACAAAACCATTTTCATCTATCACTGTTTCAGTTTGATACTGTTTTTGGAAATCGCCGAGCATTTATTTTTTTCATGCATGGGCGGTTTGGATGGTCGGGACCACACGGGCCATGGACCATGTGCTCAGCCACCAAAGACGTAGCCAAGAGGGTCTGTATGCGGGTCAGGAACCTCAGCGCTTATGAATCTATCTATGAAAGCAGGCGTTGGGTGCAATGTATCTTGTTTGAGGCAAACAATAATATGGGCATGAGGAAGACCGCGTTTCTGGAACTCCACGGTATGCAATACTAAGAAAAGGAAAACGAAACAGTCATCACTCCAAAGGTTTATGTACATAAAAAAGCGGACGAAAAACGCAGACTCACCGGGCGCTTAACAGGGACCAAAGGTGGTACCACCTTTGATATCGATCGAGCTCCTCAAGTTTCATGTTGTAGACCACGACTACCATATCGGCTCTATCGGTTGGTTTCGACCAGGGCTCGAACACCAGCGATGCAGTAATTTCGCCATTTAGGATTACAGTGAACGTGACAAAGAAATCGGGGGCGTGCACTCTACGTAGCAATTGCATCATGATAATTACGGATCATATAGCGCCTACCACCAGTGTGGGAGGCTGGCAGAATAGTTTTCTTCCCAATCTCACTTCCATCTACACACCCCTTTTCAACGGCATCAACTATTCCCTGCAGGCGACTCTACACGCAGATTTCCACGGTTTTTGATCACGTACCAAAGGCGGTTTTCATCAATGCATGCACGTGCATCGATTTTGGCTTGAGTGGACAACTGACCGTAGCATGTGAATGGATTTGGCCGGTCTTTTCTATAATGGAAGGCATGGCAGTAGTAATCTTGCATTGTTATTCTAGTGCGCTTAGCGTCCCCTGATGTGCCTACACCATGGTAAGGCACGCCGACCTGGAAACCACGGTCACCATGGGGAAACAACAAGGGGTATTGCAGGGCCATGAAAGCAGGATGTAAAGAAGAAATGTGCTCTAAACGACCAGACTTTGGTTGCACCACAATGTCGCGCTGGAAGGTATCCAGTGTAAAATCTCCTACGACAACCATAGCAAGCTGCTCGACGGTAGGAAGATTATACTGAACAGGATCCCCCTCTCTTGCCCCAATGAGCCTGACCACGAAATCATCATCACTATTTTGTGCCAATCTGTCTCTAGCCAGTCTAAACTGTTTAGCTAGCGGGTTGTGGTCATCTAGCATGTTGAGCAAGCGCTCAGCAATACCAGAATCTAAAGGCTCAGACGAGCGTGCATCTGGATGCACAGCTCGGATCTCTGCAGCTCATTTGCTGTATCATACACGTACAGCTGCAGGAATTTCGGTGAGCCACCATTGCCTGGAAGGAGGGGACCTATACGGTGATGGACCTGACCAGACACCTTAAAAACAGGAGGACCGCGACCATCGTTTAGAGACCTATCAATGTTTCCACCCATAGATGTAAAAGCAAATAGACAATTGTACTGACGTATATTCTTTACGAACCGTTTACATTCAGCGTCACCATCAAACCTAGCCAATGACCTAAGGGGCTCAGGAGGGGCCTTATAAGGAGGTATGTCCACTTTGCCACCCCTGCAACACCCATTGTAAATGATTCGGCCTTCTCTTAAAGCGGGTGACCCGTGACACTCCACGCGGCGAGGAATATAGCACCGCAGTATCTACAGGTGTAATCCGGTGCTCCATAATACGAGCGGTCAACATAGGACTCTAGCCACCAGGGGCGATCACCAAAAAGTAGGCAGCAAAGCACAGAACATGGAAAGCAGCACAAAATCAGTACGAGAACAAGGAAGGGGGGGGGCTGAAAAGGCTATACTCAATTTAGAGAGAAGGAGGCCCAACCTTTGAGAGCATCAATGTACTCTTGGGTGAAATGGCCATAGCCAGATCCACCTGCAACAGCTATAGGGCCTAACGGAGCAAAACAACAGCACCACAGCACACACATCAGTATCATTACACCTAAAAAGGAACGCGAATGAACTATTCTAAGAAGCCGAAGACCTGACTTAGCAATTTTCTTCTGGTTGAGATATTTCATGCGTTTACGTCGAGATTCAGAGGGTGACAGGGTGGTGGGTATATAATGCGCACCTTCCGCTATAGGAAATAACCGTAAAGCCTGATCAATTCGAGGTAAATAGGATCGCAGAGCAAACAGACACAAAGGCAAGAGCAGGCACATACGCTTCCTTTTCCTTTGCTGTGGTAGAACAGGATTAGGCATAGTTGAAGGAGCTAAAGAAACAACCAGAGAAGGAAAACAGACTAAGCTGTTATGTAAACTGGTGGTTAACAACAGTTCCATATGAGATCATGAAACGTGCAGGACAGTGACATACATGGCTCTCTCCTGAGGCAGGCAAGCGACGCTGGGCGCCCTACGGCGGTATTGACCAATAACCAACGACATATTTTTCCGTCAACTTACTACCATAAAGGAGTAAAATTAAACCTTTTTATACTCATATACTTTTATCACTAATAAATTTCACTTGTAGTGTCTTGTATTTTATTTTGCAGATTTATAATAAAAGCAAGTGGAAAATCGACCAAAGTACGCCTTCCGAGAAAGCGCATTATTGCAAAACCAAGCCAAGAGCAAATCGACCCAAAACATCAAATGGGGCGAGCACAGCCCGACCCACAACTTTTTCGGCGAAAGACGACACCCCCACCGAGACCGGGCCAGGCCGAGCCCAGGGGGGTGCGCGCGCACCACCTGGTGCGGCCGCACCCTCCCTGAGGCGGTTTCGGCCCAGCCTCGGGGAGGCGGTTCGTGCACTTTCCAAACGGGGTTTCCCGCCCTGCGTTGGTCGGTTTGCGCATACAAGGAAGGTTTACCAGGTCGGTTTTGATGTAAATTAACACTTAGGCCCCTCCTCCAAGTGTATAAGTAGGCCCCCTCTCTCCCTCTCTCAACACACACCACTTGGAGTCCAAAAAACCCGGCAATCTCTCTCTCTCTACCACCTCTACCTCTCTCTCTTCTACTTCTTCTTTCTTCTTCTTCTTTCTTCTTTCTTCTTTCTTAGTTAACACTTGGAGTAGAAGAGCTACAAGGAGGGCTTGTCTCCTAGAAGAAAGTGCTTTGGTAATACATCCACTCTATGGAGCATTCTTCTATTTGCAAGTCTTATATTTATGTTCTTGGCCTAACTTATGAACTAGAGTATAGTTTTGTTCATGTTCTTGTGTTGGTATATGAACTAGCATATAGTTTACATATCATAATCTTGACATGTTCATTCACGGTTCATCATCGATCATCATATGCCTAACTTGATTAGAGGTGGGATATCGGTTCGTTGTTCCTTCGGGTTTTGCTCTTGTTCTAGTCCGTCCATTCGACGAGTGGGGATCCCGGGGGACAAGAGTAGTGCTCTAATATGCGGCATGGTGCCCGGGTATTACGACACCTGCGGATATGAGGGCATGCCACGGTTGAGGGGGTGAGGCGGCTTGGTCGTGACAAGCCTTGACTGTCCCTTGAAATCCCCCACGTTCAGTATGTTCTGTAGGAGTTCGTAAATGCTTCCTATCGGGCGTATGGTATCCAGGAGTCTCCCCGCTATCCTAGACCTAACCATGATTAAATCAGTTTGCATATGATCCTAACTATTCATTTGTATGGCCATGACTAGATACATTAGAACTACTCCATTAGGTTATTCATTTATTCATTTATTCTTTATCTATTTTTCTTTATCCTTTTCTTTGGTGGATTCTTAAGTGTGTGTCACACTATCCATGAACCGTTATTGCTTACCCCCTCGTTATGAGCATTTTGGTCTAAGCAAACACATGTTCCTCTATTCAGATGCCATGCTAATTTATTAATCACATGCCTTCCTTTGGGAAAATATAAATAACGATACCACTGAATACTTCCGGGTGAAATGCTACAATGATAGATCCGTGCGCTTGCGGATGAATATCTAAGATGGCAAGATCTATCCCGTTGATTGATTCCATTTCGGATCACCGACATGGTGGTTTACTTTGGGAATGTCGTGGCGCATTTCTGACGCTCTTATTGGGGATGGGTTTTATACCTGTTTCCTTTGATTGCGTTAAGAAATGCCAACAGCGACCTGGCATCTCGGTAGGCAGCTACACCCAAAAGCGAAATAGCTAATGATGGAAACCACCATAGGATCATGGCTCCCGAAGGAGACCCCCAAAGCAACTCGGACTCATAATTGGCCATACACAAATTTGGCTCCAAAACAGAGCTACTGTCTCTCACACAACACCCATGGATCAAATAAACCATTGTTTAGGAATACGAGGGTCAAGCAATCGGCACTTTAAAAAGAGGGGAAAAACTCTAAAGAGCAAGATTTAGCAGGGGACACTTCTTTCATAAGGCATTGAGCCTGCGACAAGCTCATGATGGTCTTCGATAATCTACCTAAGATGCCGGCCCTTGCGACTACCGAAAGTGCAAAGACGGGCCACTGCGTACACAACACCACCCCTTCGAGTTGTAATCTACAACAACGAAACCATAAAGATTTTGCAAAAAGCTATGAGTGCGGAGAGCGACTTCGCTCATAGGCCGGTAAAGCGACTCATCCATGGACGCCCGAGAAAAAGAATCTACGGCAACAACGGACCGGACCATCGTATGGTACATCTATTTCAACACCATATAGTGGCGTCCCATCCCCTGCTATTTCGGAGACTACGGACGCATACGGCAAGCCACAGCGAGCAACCACTGTCTGCAACAGGGACAAATAGGATGCGCCCACAACGAACATTGAGCCACCGCACTTCTGTGAGCCCAAGAAGGACAAAATTTAACAAAGAACGGGAAACAAAGAGAACAAAACAACAGACCCCACATCACACAATCAAACGTGTAAGCATCTTTATTTTCGATAAGGGCGGTGTCGCGATATAATCAATCGAGAAGCGGAATGAGGATCGGCGAAGAAGCTATACCAGCAGCGAGGACCACGCGGCTTGCGTATCGAATCCAGAAGCGCCCAGCGGCCCGGCGCCCTCCTCTCTCTCTCCGACGATGGATGCGACGGCTCCCCGTATTTGCGAGTGCGGATCCGAACGACAACGACCGCAACAACCACGCCGCGAAGACGCACCGCGGGCGTAGCCACAGCAACGGGCGCTGTAAATACCAAATCGATGAGATTCGGTCTGTGTGGCCGGGCGCGCCGCCAAGATGAACCACAAGGACGGGCTAAGACGGCGCGTTAAGGGAGAAGAGGAAAAAAACTCACTGGCAAAGAAGAAAGGAGAGCTACCGAGAACGGAGGGGCGCGCTGGTTTTATCCGTTAAAATTGGCGACCACCCCATTACTTCGAGCCAAGCAACACAAAGGCCCACGAGACCTGGGGCCATACGAAGGGAGACGACGATGACCCCACCCAGCCCGGCGTCACGAGGCTAGAAGCACGGCGACGGGATCGACCTCCGTCTGACCGTGGCGCCGACTTCGCGACGCACGAGGGCGGGGCAGCCGGCCCGGCCACGCGGCTCGACAACGCGCCCCGGGTAGGAAGCAAACCCGGGCGGCCTCACGGGAGCACGACCCGCGCCCGCTGGGCCCCACGGCAAAGTGTGGTCGTAGCACGGCGGCCGGCTGGCGAACTTCTCCCGAGTGCGACCGGCGGATGGGACCACCCCCACCGAGCCAACCCGAGCGACAGTAGCGGCGCAGCCATTGAGGCGGACAACGGCACCGCGGGACCAGGCCCGCTACGAGGAACGCGACTGCAACGTTCGCCAACAAGGTCAACGGCGCCGAACCCTCGATCACAAAAGCGGCGGCCGGGGGTCAAAACCGACGACGTGGATAGCTGGCGGCGTCGTTTCTCCACAACAAATATTTCTCTTTAAATGTGCATGCCCTTCTAGAGACTACTCCCGCATCCCGACATCTACGCGGTACTGCCTCGCGCCGTGCTCGCCCCTCCCGCAGCCTCGATCGACACCACCACCTGGCAGCGACCAACGCCCCGCGACCGCACACTCGCCGCCCGGCGACCGCTCCATCTTCGGCGCATCCTCACCCTCGGCGCCCGGCTATACGGCCCGACGACGCTGCATGCGCCCCCCCGCAATGCCTTGCCTTGCCTTGCCATCGCCATGCTCGCCCGACTTCACGCTTTCGCCCGCCACCACGGCACCGTCACCATGGTCGCTGCGTCGCGGTGGCGCCAAGCGCTCAAACTTCGCCACGCCACGCCCTTGCCGGCCGTCGTACCCGGCCACCGCGGCAAACTCCATCGCCGGCCACCGGATCGAGGGTGTTTTAACACCCAAAATTTGGTGCAAAATTTTGGACGGATGTCACATCGCATAATCGTAGCACGTTTCGTTTGTTAGTGGTAAATATTATCCTACCATGGCGTAACTAGGCTTAAAAGAATCGCCTCTCAATGTACATCTAAACTCGTGTAATTAGTTTATTTTTTTACCTACATTTAGTCTCCTGACATGTACCGGCATTTTGATGTGATGGAAAATCTTCTTTTTGCATAGTGAAATTTGGGTAGAAATTTGGGGCTCTAAACACGGCCCGAAGTTGTTCTCTCCATCCCTCTCCTTCTCTCTCTCCCATCTTTCCCCTTTCTCTCTCTCTTTCCCCTTCTCCCTGCTCTCTTTGTCTAGCCTGGGGGTGTGTTTAGATCCCAAAATTTGGTGTAAAATTTTAGAGGAATGTCACATCGAGCACTATAATACGTTTTGTTTGTTAGTGGTAAATATTATCCTACCATGGTGTAACTAGGCTCAAAAAAGAATCGTCTCGCAATATACATCTAAAACTGTGTAATTAGTTTATTTTTTTACCTACATTTAGTGCTTCGATAAATGTGCTTGGCATTTTAATGTGATGGAGAATCTTCTTTTTGCATAGTGGAATTTGGAGAGAAAGTTAGGGTGCTAAACACACCCAAGTTTAGATGGCAAATATTTGGAACCGAATGTCACATCGTATACTGTAGCAGCGTTTAGTTTGTTAGTGGTAAATATCATCCTACCACCATGGAGTAAATCCAGCTCAAAAAGAATCGCGCCTCGCAATATACATCTAAATTGTGTAGTTAGTTATTTTTTACCTATATTTAATACTCCAAACATATGTCTTTTGATGTATTTAATGTGATGTGACGGAGAAAAAGTGAGAAAAAGGTTAGAATTTCTAGCGATCTAAACAAGGCCAGGCTGCGAGGAAGACGATGCACGGGCTGAAGCCCGTCACCAGTCCCAGCAGACCAGCAGCATCCCTGTTTCCCTCCTTTTTCTTTTTCTAAGTAGACATGGTCTACTATTGTGAAATAAAGAGAGGAGGTACCCGGTCCACAAGATCGGTGCATGGCCTATGGGAACACTGACAGGTCAGTCCAGTCCACCAGTCCAAATAGAAATTGTTACGGCTACCCAGAGATTGTACATGGAAGGATGAAAATCAATTTTCCCTTTACTGGAAAAATCTATATCAATATCAATACACATACTTTAAACATGATATTTGTTTTTTTTTTTCTTTTCCCGCCGGCTCCTCTGTCCCACGCGAAGCGTGGGGTCCCACACTAGTTTGTATATATATGGATGGATTGGATCCATTTACGTATTTAGAACAGAAATTCGAGTACAAACCTTCCCTGAGACAGCAGGACGATATAACAAATGGAATGGGGAGTGCTTTTGTAGAATAATCGATCTTCATCTCTGTTTCTGCTGCTTTGTATATTTTCTCTTAGGCTTGGACACAGAATTTGGCTCTTGGTACAGTGTCATTGTTTTATTTAATGAAAATTGTATTAATATTTGTATCTTTAGTTTTTTATTTATGAAAATATATCGGTATGATTAGTAGTATTTATTGCGCATTTTTAAATGCTAATAGTTTAGAGTTTGACAAAATCCGTCTCAAGGTGCGCACGATGACGAACTCAGACGCTCTGTCCGCTTGATTTGGGAGGGAAAATCCATCCGTCTCGCAGCTAGCGAGCATGTTCCTATCTATATTTGAGCAGAA
>JADLZK010000633.1:0-158828 GCA_015847255.1 Hyparrhenia diplandra | reverse complement strand
GTGTTGACCCCTTTGTATATGTAAATATCAGTGGCGCTTCTTAGACTATCTCCAACAACGCGATGCAAAGGCAAATTTGGGTAGCAAATGGAGTTTTGGGTACTAGAAACCCCTCCAACAGAGCACCCAGATGGATGCCGCAAAATGCCTCGAAGGAGAGAGTGAAGGACGACCAGGGAAAGGGAGGGTCTCTCTCTCTCTCACACACACACACAAAGCACCCAGACGGATGCCGCAAAAACATGGGGCAGTGCCGCAGTGCCCCACGCTTTAGTCCGTGCCACCCCTGGAGGTGCGCCCATGTAGTCTCCGCCGTGGGTACCCGGGGTCATATCCCCACAGCTAGTCTCCGAGCGCCTTTGTAGCCGCTGAGCGAGTCATCGCACGAGGTCGCCACGCAAGAACAAGGGGTCAGCGATGAGGATGCAGAGCTCGGTGAAGTCGTCCTCCGAGGTCCTCAAGCTGCTGGAAAGGTCGTCGAGTGGTGTAGTCGGACGCCCGACCTCCGAGGGAGGTCGATGAGCTATACCACAGGGTCTCCGAGTAGTCTGCCGAGGTCAGTGGGCATCGTGGCGAGCTGTGCAACACCGTGGCCAAGCTCTAAGTGACATCTGCAGAGCTCGTGCATGACGTGCTAGAAGGGTGTAGGTGCTCTTTATGAGAATATTTGAAGTCTTCAACCCTCCCCATGTGTGCCCACATCATCGCAAAAAGACGTTTTGTGGACGTGCAACCAGGGGCCTTGCAGTAGAGGTTGTAGCTTTGAGTTGAGCACATTCACCGTCAGGTGAAGTGTGCCCACTTAGTCCCCAAGCCCAGTAGTAAGTGACGTGGTCATGTGGTGTCAGGGTCTAAGTATGATTCGAATCCTGGAAGAATGCCTTCAGAATGGTGACGTAGTCCCCAAGCATAGATGTACTTATCAAGACCCTGACAAGCTGCCCAAAATCAGCACACTGATCCGAACAGAATGGAGCAACTTGATAATTGTGAGTGGTCGTCCAGCTGTTGGTCGAAGGCCAGCCGACGCAGGTGCCGGTCGCTTGAGTATACGGAGTCGTGCTTGATCGGGTAAATGGAGTCTCCGTAGTATTTAATCGCAGCAGCCAATGTCCCAAACAAAGCGACTATGAGGGTGTTGAACATGCCGATGTGGACCGGATGAGCCAGACACGACGATGGGCAGCTGAACATGCCAATGCCAAGCTGGGGTCGCTCATCGGCCGATCATTGCACGTCTCTTTGTAGATGTATGTCAAGAGCATGCAGGACACAGATGCACGTAGCTAGCTCTTCGTTAGCTTGCTTGTTAGCGACAGCGTCTTGTACGTGCATCTCCATTGCTTGCCTGTTCGTCCTTCGTATTGCGTTATGTTTATGTGTGCATACGCCCATATATGCAAATTATCTTGCAGATTTCTATAGATCGGTCGTGGCGCCTTCTTTGTATGTGACGGTGATAAGTTGATGCCACGTGCTGATGACGACGACAACGGGTGACACCGTGGATTGGTGACGAGTTGCTGATGAAGATGTTCTCAGAGGCGGTTCTGAGATCGGATCTACCGGCCCGGGCTGGAGCCGGCAGGATCGGAATTGCTGGAGCTAGCGGCACCGAACGAGGTCATGAACGCAGGTGCTCGATGAGGTCATTGTCACCAGCGTAGGCGTCGGTGAGGTCAGGCCGGTGTTGGGGCCCATGAGATCCATGGAGAGAGGTCGGAGACAAGGCCCCGATCGGTGAGAAGTCAGAGGCGTGTCCCTGAGCTTGGTGCCAGTGATGTCGCTGTAGGTGCGATGGGTGCAGGATCGCCGCGAGATCGTCATGGACGACGTTTCTTGACGTACATGATCGATATAGATCTGAGTGCACACTCTTCCTGGCTCGCCAACTCTTGACAGTCCACCGAGGGGTGTCCCACGATGGTAGATTGATCGGCGAGGTACGCGAGACCAAGAACAAGAAGGTAATAGAGACACAAGACACACGATTTATACAGGTTCATGCCGTCAGTGTGACGTAACACACTACGTCATGTGCTCTGGTAATTTGTAATGATGGGGGTATATATGATCATGTATATGATGAGATGTCCTTTAGTGGGGCCAGCCCCTCCTCATATAGTCTGAAGGGATAGTGTTACAAGTAAAGTAACCGATGTGGTACAATTACTAGTTTAGTAGTCTATGTAGTCCGTCGTGGGTACCGGGGGTGATCCCCCACACATATTATACTACATATTTCTGGATTTTCAAGGTCGTCTCATACATCCACGAGCAATGGTTATAACTAGTGCTTCACATATATTATATGCATCTTGTTCATTTTTATTACTATATCCTATAAATGATGCCATCACTAGGAGAATTGGATCAAAATATGCGGTGGTATTAACCCATGGGACGCTCAATTAATGCCAATGTTAGTAATTAAGCATCCACAAGTGTGTCATGTATTGCTCGCCAATTTCTCATGACATAATTGTGCCTGAAAGAACTATATAAGTACTTCACTTAACATACTTACTCATCAATACAAGACATCTTATTGTTTATTATTATTATTATTATTATATATATTGAGCAGTAATCTACCCAATAGATTCATCACAAACGCATGCAGATCTGAAATCAATCACAAAAGGATCAAACTTCAGATGTCACACTCGCATGCATTATTCGGTTTATGCTTGCCTTGGATCTATCAAGGCATAAAGAAATATAAAGGTAGCCTTCACTCCGTATCCGGAGCCGGACCTGGAGCCAGATTTGGGCACTGAACAACACATGGTGTTCCTACAATTGTTTCCCCACCAGCCCCCCACGCGTACGAAGATACAAAATTTTTTTTTTCCCTGGATCTTCTTCACAAGGTCTGAAAACTTGAGGCCGGCTTTATACTTGTCGAAATCTACAGAATCGTTTAATTGTATATCAGGTCTCGTCTCCAGGTAGTCAAGTAGCACGTTAATATCCTGGCCCGCGAGACCATCAAAAATATCCTGGTCCCCGAGAGCAGGAGTCCAAGGCTGTGGGCGACGTCGAGGCATGATCACATACTATCCTTGGCTTTTCACTCTGTTGAAATTGTTATAATACAAAAACGAATCAATAACCCAGCAACATTGACACAATCAATAGAAACATAACATAAAGTCTTGACCTAATGTTGTCCTCTTTGGCAAAAATAAATGTGAAACTGCGATAGACATCCTACTTTCATACTAAGCAGACGTCTTAATCGACTGCACCATATAACAACCGAGCAGAAAACAGTCTACTAAATGTTGAATGCACAAATTGTGGAAGAAGTAACTAACAAATAAATAAATGACAACCTCAGGAGGAGAAGAAGCAGAATATAGTACCCTACGGCGATGGTCTGAGCTCTGTGTATATGTGTGTTTATATATACACAGAGATATTTGTCTGGTATATATTTAAGTTCTGAATTCACGAAGTTCTTACCAAATTGTGTAACGGATGCACATACGCATCTGGCGCGTTTGCCATATTGTCCTGCACGGCCGGCTAGCCAATATATATATATATATATATATATATATATATATATATATATATATATAGAGGTATTCTATATATTACCCCTGGGTAGCGATTAAAAATCACTACCCGAACCCGCCCCATCGAGCCCGAAGCGCCGGGCGCCTGCGCGCTGGTTTCCCCCGCCCCACCTACGACCCGAGCCGACCATGATTCCACACGAGATAGAGCTACCACACCCACCCACGATTCATTTGCGGTTCCAATTTCCCACCCTGTTTCTCCGTCTCCCGGCGCCCTCTCGCCGCCGGCTCAGCTAGGGCACCTGCGGTGCTGCCCGCCAGCCGTGCCCTCCATGGCTACTCGCTGGCGGCGGGCGCGGCGGCGGCGCCATGCCCTCAGCGCCTCTTCTCCCTCCATCGGTGGATCAGATCGCGACTCCCTTTCCCGATGCCCCTCTATTGGTGGCCGCGGCAGCAGGGACCCTCCCCTACATCCGGCCGCGGCGTGGCCATCCCACACGGATGGTGTTCCCCAGCGACGGCAGTGGCCGCGACGCATCATCCCCCACCAAAAACGTCGGCGTCCCATCTCTACTTCACTGGCTTGGTCGTGCCATCGTGGGACCCTACGGCGGCGTACTCTGGCCCGTTCCACTGTGGCGGCGGCACCCAACAGGTTGCGATCTCCACATGCATGGTGTCGGCCTCTCCGGCTGTGGCACTTCACCATGAGGACAACGCCGTCACCAAGGCCTGCGGTGGGCGTTGCTAGTCCTTCAGGTTCGTTTCATACATGGAGAGGGTAGATTCCTTCTAATTTTCCGAGGTAAATCATCTCACATGCATGCAGCTTGCTATTCTTAGGACCATGGAGTGCATGAGAGAATCGACATCCAATCCATGATCATGCACAACTGATTTGAAGGTTGTCCTCTGCCAAATGTCTAAATGTTTGTTCTATAATCTTTGTCCGTGTATCTGATCTGAAAATGGAACCATTGCTTTGTTAGGCTTCTAATAATAGAAGCTTTTAAATCTTCTAGAAGACTAGAATGATCAGTGTTTGAATCTTGCTTTATTTATTGAGTTTTAAAAACCTTGATAGTCTTCAGTCTGCTTCACCAATGATCCAGCGAAACTTAAATAAATAGTTTCATGCACTAATGGTTGTTGAACAGGAAAACGAACTATAAAGGTTTTTTTTTTATTAGAATTAACACAAGGAAAGGCGACTAGTATAGCAGCCATTAGAAACATATACACGCCATGTTGCTTTGTTTTTTATGCTCTGTTTTTGGACGCACAGCCTGGTTGCAGGACTGCCACTTATTGGCTCCGTACAGATCGAATGCCGAGCTTGCCTTAGTTGGATGGAGTCGTCTGGTCCGTCAGGTATCCTTTATCCTCCTTAAATCTTTTTTGTGCATTTTTTTATTCCATTATTCCATCTCATCTAGTTAAGTTGTATATTTTAGTTTTGATAAGCAGTTTGCACTTACAATGCTTTGAAATCCCATTGGTACATCTGGTCATTAGAAAAGATCTTTTTTGACAAAATATTGCACCATTAGTTAGTATTCGTCACTAAGTGAGAGCATATGTGTATATAATTTTGCTGTTTAACTTTAACTCCCGTGGATGTCAGTAGGAGCTATAACAATTCCACATAACAAGTGAGTACCACATGACTCGTGGATCGTCAAAAGTAGTAGTGATCTGAGCAAATTGTATTGATTTGTTGTTGTAATTTAGTTTCAGTTGGCATAATGGCTGAAACATATCCCTTCATGTTTGGTTTGCCGGGCTGATAATTCCTACTCCTAATTTTTTTGTATGCTGATTTCTGGTGCTTACTACTGTATAATGTGATTTCAGCATTTTTTATTCCTATTCAGCCAACATGTAAAATGATAAATTAGTGATTTCTTTACTTCATACAGATCACAGGCTGTCCAGTATGAATGATTGCCATTAATATCATTGTGCCAGTCCTCGGCTATTTATAAGACCACGATGAAATATAAAGATTGTTGATTTATTTTGTAGTAACAAACTAGATGGCGATGAACTTTCAAATTATGAATGAGAAGGGGTGCTGGTCAGTTGAGACATCACTTATCCTTGTGTTTGCTCCTGGTAATTTTTTCTTCCTGTTGTGTTGTACTCAATTGAATTTTCCTTCCTCTGTCTTGCGGCAACCTATGATTTTTTTTTTTTGTTTGGGATGCGTGTTTCAATTTTGTAAGAGAGAAATCAAATTAGATAAATAGAGATTATGAGATAATGTCTTTGAGAAGGTATGGCGGGGAAGACATAGTGTCATTTTCCCAATATTCTTTTTGATCCCATCACAACCAATAAACTAATAAATAATATTGTTTTGTTCTTAGAAATCTATATACACACTATGAAGAATCATTAGAGAAAATGGTCACAAATGAAGCTAGCTTGATAATTAATCAGCCATGCTGACCAGTTCCTTTGATGCTTGCACCTTGGTGTGAAAACCTGCTGGTGTTCTAGATCAATTAGTTGTACTAGATTAGGTAATTGTAGGAATTAGTTTATACTTCTAGTCTTTAGTTATGTACATTAATTTGTGCTTATAATTTATAAATAGTGCTAAAATCGTACAAATTTTTGCAGCTATAGTTGTTAGCCTTAGGCATAGTGCCTCACTTTGTCAGGGATTGGGTGACCAGATCGTCATTGTTGGTTTGATATTTGATTGATGTTAGATACTACAAAGTCTGATTATCAAATTTCCTAATTCGTGTTGGAATCCCTAGCAAGATACTCCTTTGATTGATGTTAGATACTACAAAGTCTGATTATCAAATTTCCTAATTCGTGTTGGAATCCCTAGCAAGATACTCCTTTCAAACAATCAACTAATATGATCCTTCATGGTGTGTATATAGTTTTCCCTGGATCCGGAAATAGGCATGCTTAAACTGAATCTAACAACCAAGCTACTCATTGTCTGTCGACAATAAAGCTACACACCAATAGCGACCAATGATATAATTCTAGGATTTGGGGAACAAAGAGTGAAAATGTTAATGGGAAATGATCCATGTAATGAAAGGTTTGTTTGGAAACTTGAGATAAAATCAGAAACGAATCAAGTGTGCTGATACAATAGCAGCTTTAACATATTTTTGGTTCTTCTTGCTATAAAACCCCCCGAGTCTGTAATCTCAATTTTCACCTAATGCCTGCCTTTTCTTTTTCCTATCTATGTTTGCAGGCTAAAAAATAATAAAACTATATTATCAACCATTATTGTTTAGATCATCTAAATCACTAAAACCATTTGATAGCATATTTGTCTTTTGTTCTACCACACCATGTGTCTCTGTTACAGTTGCTTTGTTGCAGGTCATGGCCAAGTCCTCAAACAAAAAGCAAATTATTTGATTATTTCTCTACATTGAGGGAAAGATCATGATAATTAGAGAAAAGAATTGAAAACATAGTATGCAACTGCTATCCTAGCCACTCTACACCAGCACGTGCTGGTATGTTATTTAATCAACCTGCTGAAAGTACTAACTATATTGTACATATATTTTGGGGATTGTTCAGTATTGCGACATACTCCCTCCATCCCATAGAAAATGCCTTCTGGCCAGGGGATGTTATCCCGTAGAAAATTTCGTTCTAGCATGTTGGACCACCTACTGTCCCTGTCCACTAGCCCGGCTTGGCTTGCTCCTCACAGACAATTTATTGTTAACACTTATTGTTTGTTAACACTTAAGGATACCTTGTCTTTGCTTCATCTTGCAGGCATGTGCTGGTTATTGGATGGAGTTGCACTGCTGCTTGACGGCGACATTTTCTTCAATTGTCGTAAGACGTCTGATGAGGCTTCAATAATCATCAACAGTAACCAATCTTTTGTTTAGTTATGCATTTCCTTCCGATTCGAGCATATTTTTGAAAAATTTTTACTAGGATATGGGTATGGTCTTGCAACATCAAATCAAACTCCGGGCGGGTGTATTATGTTATTCCCCGGCCAAATTGTTGATAACACTTTATCAACATATGCAAATATATTCATTGGTATTGAGCTTCTAATATATTGATTCTGCTTATTTAATGAATATCTTCAAAATCCGTATCTTCAGGTTAATATTCTGGTGGTTGCCCATGACCATGAATATCTAACATGTTATCATCTATCATTTCATTATTGTCTTCTTCATTATTATCATAATCGATATATTTTATATTCATTTTTGAATCATAATCTTTCTTTATATATTCCTCATAATCTTTCTTTATATTCTCTTCATATTCTTGATATACTGAATGAAATTTTTCATTTATTTCATATTTTGCTTCCTACTTGTAGTTCTTCTTTTATATTTTTCTTTAATTGAGGAATTATAGCTTCTAGCCTTTCTTTTATTTTTCTCTCAATAATATCTTCATTCAATATATCTTTTTTTGCAATATCTTTATATGAGGGAACTCTTGATGAACCAAATTTTCGAGGTATTTGTACCGGTCATATTGATATTATTCTCATTTTTTTTTATGCTTTTGAATATAGTCTTTTGCTTCTGCTCTATGAAGTAATTTATTCCTATCAGTCTTCTTGCCCATGATAAAGCTTCATCAACTTCTGTATATTTTTTCCATTGTATTCCCCTTTATTCTTTCTTTCTATTTTTTGAGCTATAACTTCTTCATATTTTGTGTAAATTCTGCCTAGCTCCTTCATATATAACATACAAAGGATTCTCTTCTTTATTTTCAGGTGTTATTCTTGATTGCATTTTTCCATTAATCACATGAAAATATTCTGCCAAAGTATTTAATATTGCTAACATATAACCTTTATCTTCCCTTTTATTATTATATTGATACCGTAAATTATCTAATATGCATTCTTGAACATTATTTAAGATAACATTATTTTTTGGTTTAAAGTTAAAGGTCTTTGGTGGGAAGATTCTTAGCTTATTATCATTTCCAAAATGGTAAAATTCGGTTTCATATGGACTAGGGCTTGATCCCCTCTTCATTCCTCGCAAAACAGATGATCGTGAAAAAATGCGTCGAGCAAGATATTGTCCTTCCCTTTTATATGCTCAAATATAACTTTATAACCATTTCAGTAATAATGTCTTCAAACAAAACCCATCGTCTAGTTGAGCTTTTCTTGCTATTAACTTTATTATAGTATTTGCATATAGCTTCACAAATTGTCCTTCAGAAATTCTTTGAAACCTAAATATAATCTAGAAGCATTTATAGCATTTATAACTGCTAGAATTTCTCTATCAAGTATTATTTATTGCTTTTAACTTATATTTACCCCGAAGCATATCTACATATTTTTTCTTCTAACTTTGATGAATATTTACTAGGTTTTTGCTTAAGTATAGCACCCCATCCTAATTCCGATGCATCCGTCTCTATAATAAAATAATTATCCTCTAAGGGTAACTCTAAGGGTTTTAAATCTTTAACCTTTTCTTTTATAATTCTTACTAGCTTTATATCCTCGAGTTAAAATATTTTTTTGTCCATTTTTCCTTAGTTTAGCATACAAAGGTCCAGCTAACTTTGCTAAATTCTCAATATGATTTCTAGCATAATTTACTATACCTAAAAATTGTTGCAAAGTCTTCTTATCATTCATGACATCTGAAACTGTAAAAATTTTCTTAGCAATATGATCTTGCAAATGAGTTTTTCCTTCTCCAATTTCATGACCTAGAAAGTTAATCCTTTCTTTGCATATTTCCATTTTCTTCTTAGATAGTATTAATCCATGTTGTTCTACCTTTCTAAAGAATGTTTCTAAATGAGCTATATGTTCTTTGTAAGATTTTGAGAAAATTAAAATATCATCAATATATACTATTATAAATTCTAGATTTTCATTAAATATATTTTGCATTTTCCTTTGAAATAATGCAGGGGCATTCTTTAATCCTAAAGGCATTACTATCCATTCAAAATGACCTTGAGGACATGTGAAAGCAGTCCACTCTATTGATTCTTCTGCCATTTTTACTTGCCAAAATCCAGCTTTTAAATCAAATTTTGAAAAATATTTACAGCCTTGTATTCTATTTATCCATTCTTGTTTATTTGGGATATTATAACCATCATCTATAGTGTTATCATTTAGTCTTTTATAATTAATAACCATTCTTGATTTTCCTCTAGCTATTTCAAAGATAATTTCTAACTATAAAAGCTGCTGATCTATGAGGACTTCGACTTTCTCTTATTGCTCTTAGCTTTAGTAATTCTTCTATATGCATTTTAAATTCAGCTATATCTTTGGGGTTGCTTCTATAGGACTAGTCTTAATTATGTAATTTGGGTTTATTATGTTAATTTTGCATATTATACCATTCTTATCCCAATGCTTCATTGGTATTTCTCCAATTATTTGGATATCTTCCAATCTTTGAACTATTTTATCTATATCTTTCTTAGATTTTATATCTCTATACCAATTTGGCGCTAAAGATTGTAAGCCAAAGCATTCTATACATGTGTTTGTTATATAAAAAATCTTCTATATTTTCACCTAACTCTTCATTTGTATTCTTTTTATTTCCTTCAATTTCTAAATTAGAATTTACATTTCTTACTACTTCTGTTATGTATGGGATATTATCTTGATAAGGTACAAATGTAATTTCTTGCTCATGTATGATTGTTGTTTGTACGTAAAATTGTAAAAAATCTTAGACCTAACAACATATCAACATTTATCCTGGATAAATCTCTTATTGTGATCTCATCTGTTTCTATGATTGAATATATTGATTCATCATCCATTATTTCATCATCACATACTAAAATATTTTCATTTACGCTATCTATTATTAGAACCTTTTCTTGTTCTTCTTGCTTATTAGAATATCTTTTCTTGTCTTTATTAGGACAAGTTCTACTTAAGTGATTCGGAGAATTACAGATAAAACATCTGCAAGTACTATCATAATTCTTTTTAGGATTATATCTTCTTACATTTGTCTTATGTAAGAAAGGAGCTCTGTTATTAGATCTTCGTGAGAAAATATCTCTTCTTCATTCTTATATTATCTTTTCTATAATTCTTAGGATACTTTTTTATACTTGGATCTTTCTTCTCCATATGTCAATGGTATTTGAACTATATTATTACAGAAATTATAATCAGATTGCTTCATTGATCTTTGGGCTTGTATATTAGTACATATCTTTCTTAATTGTTTAAAAACAAAAGTTATAGCCTGAGAGATATTATATGCATTAGAACCTGTTTCTTTTTTATATTCTTCATATATCATAGAACCCAAAGGATCTGGCAACTTATGAAAATACTTTTCAACTATTCCTGTATTATAACCTTGTTTAGCAGTTGTAGCATTATATAGATAATGTTGAGAAAATTGCTTTATTTTCTTTCAATTAGTTAATGATAACTTTTCTAATTCTCTTAATCTTTCATTTTGTAGGATCAGAAATCCCAATTCATGATCTTCTCCTATTACTATACTTGATATAATATTTGCAAAATTATGTGGATTACTACCAGCTCTTTTTTAATTCTCCGTAATATATAGGAAATAGAGTAGAAGATATGATTACATATTTAGAAACCTTTTTAGGTGAATCAGTTAAAGTTTTGTGGGAACAATGGGTAGAATTATATATATATATATATATATATATATATATATATATATATATGATATATATTTTTTGTCTATTGGATTGGCGGCTTTCCTAGCTCCATGGCTGCTTTGCAACTGCATTGCATCAGATGGAGGGAGCGAGCCAACAAATAAATAGTACTCCTCCATCCTAAATTATAAATCGTTTGACTTTTTTTGACAACAAGTTTGACCACTCGTCTAATTAAAAAAATTTGTGCAAAATATCATTTTTTTTTTTGCCGTGGCTTTCTTTATTAGTATAAGTTCTTAAAGAATGACTTGAATTTGACAATATTTACGTAAATTTTTTAAATAAGGAGAATGGTCAAACTTGGAGCCAAAAACAGTCAAACGACTTATAATTTGGGATGGAGGGAGTAGCATGTTGTGATTTGCATTGCACTGCAAGCCAAGTAAGTCGTGATTTCCATTAATCATCGGCCCTTTGCAAGCTTCAAAGGTTACAAATTTTGTCGCGTCGGTCATGACGTGTATTTATGAGGGTGACGCATTGTCCTCCTTCGTATATACACGTGCACTCGCTACTAGCACAATGACCCCCTCCTTGCAACCGGAACGGGCTATGTACCCGCCACGGAAAATTCAAAAAGCCCACCACAGAAGTGATTTCTGTAGTAGTGAATGCATCTGATAAACTTGCTCCTCATGGGTCTAGACAGCGGAGTGAATGCCCTGCACTGCTGCATGATCCAAGGCATATATCCTTGATGCTTGCGGCAACCTTTCTTCTGAAGATCAAAGAACCAAGCCAAATCACCGTGCTCATGTGTGGCTTCCCTAAATAAAACAAAAACAATTTCAATCACCGGCGTCCGCCAATCACCGTGCTTAGCTCTAAGCTGACTGAATTTTGTTTGGAATCTCTAGTGTTTTTTGTATGAATCTTTTGATGCATTTGATGCTATTTTCATCATGTCATTTCGATCCATAGTTAATATTGCTCCTCTCGGGTCTATAGATAATTATTTATAAAAGAAAATGATATTGCTACTAATAAAACATACCATCTCCAAAGATCCGACATCCCAATGACTATCACAGTTAATTTTACTCACAGCCAAGATGGAATTATTTATAGAAGCAAATATACTAATCTATACCTACTAATAAAACGAGGAAATTTCAGTCCACCAAAATATTGGTCCACCTAAATTATTTTTCACCCTTTTCTATCTGCAGAATCGATCCGGTACGGATACACCTTTCTTTTCATTGACCAAGCCAAACGAATAATCTCTTTTGCGTGTCCTAATTCGATCTCATCTCCTTACTTTCCTTGCATATACACATGGCTGCCTTCCTTAAAATAAAAGCAAAAAAAAATTACGTGTCGGCTGGTGCCATCACGGGATACGGGATCCTGCGCGAAAAATACGCACGAACTCCGTGTCTCCTATCAGGCGCCGATCGCCGATTCGCCAGTCGCGCTCGAGCGAAATCTTTCGCACCCTCTCCGATCCTCCGCGGTCCCTTCTTTCCTTCGCACATCCAATCGCAGCGAGGCTCTTCGAGATGGAGGCGAGCTCGGCCAGCACCATCTGCTGCGGCGGATATGGCAATGACGTCGCAGAGGTGGAGATCGCCGCCGCAGGGCAAGGGAATTAGGGGGATAGCGCGCCGTGAAGCTGTTGCCGTCCCCAGTGAACGTGATGCGAGTACGTGGAGGTGAGCGACAGTTCATGTGGTGGCCGCGAAGCTATTGCCTTACCGATGAATGTCAAGAATTTCACGTCCATCCAGCGTGCGGCCATCAACTCACGCCGCTCATCAAGTCGTCATGCTCAATGCCGACACATACACATACGTACCTTGCATTGCTCATCTCTTGCTTGCTTGCTTTTTGTAAATGTGCCACGCGGCGCACTGTGCACAGAGTAGGTGAACATCTCACCGTCTGGGACTGCAGGACGCTAGGGCACGACGATGGAGGAGGAATACGACGACGGCGGCAAAGACTTATGCGCGGAGAAAAACTAGCCAAAAAAATTGACGAAATTTTAATGTTTTAGGAGTGAAATATTAGGTACTATTGAAGATGCACTTCTTTTTTTTCCTGCTGATATCTTTTTAGGAGTTGCAAAACATGGTGTTTTTAGGAAAAAAAAATTAGGAAACTCTTGGAGGTGCTCGAAGATGACATTTTCTTGCCGGTTTGCTTAGTCTAATAATCTCGAGGAAAGGATATGATATGATATGATATGATATGGACAGAACATGATGCTGCTCAGACATACCGCTCGGTGATGGCGTGACGGTGACGCCGTGGTGCCCTACTGACTTTGGGATTGGAGGCTCGCCAACTTCTGTCCCAATTCTCTATTTGGCATGGAGCAGCCTGATCTGTCGAGGCGCATATGGTGAAGGGATTCCGACTCCAGAGCATGCAGTGCTAATATGTCATATCGGGGTTGCCGGCTGTCGCGAAGTCGCAGAACTAGCGTCGTCGGAGTAAAATATAAAAAAAATTGATTGTATTATAGTTATGTCAACGACTATGACAAACTATTTTAATCAAACGCTTATTTGAAATGATGTTTTTAACTTATGTGAAGATGCTTCCCAAAATCACGGTCGACCTGCCGGCTGTCGCGAGTCGCAGAACCAGCGTCGTCGGAGAAAAAAAAAAAAAAAACTGATTGTATTATAGTTATGTTAACGACTATGACAAACTATTTTAATCAAACGCATTTGAAATGATGTTTTTAACTTAAGTGAAGATGCTTCCCAAAAATACGGAGTCTGACCTCGTGGCAACACACACGGGCACTTTTTTGGTAGTAGTAACAAAAAAAATACCATACCCATGGACCGACGTGCTGAGGACTATCATAGTTAATTTTATTCCTAATTGGTCTGGAGGGAATTATTTATAGAAGCAAATGATATTGTCTATACCTACTAATAAAAAGAGAAAATTTCCGTCGTCCCATCCAAAAAATTTCGTCCAGCTTTAGGTTCCGTGGTCCGGTCTCTGCCTGCTGCATCGTACGGCCTGTTGGAAAATTTCCTATATTGTTCTTTCGTTTCCAAGTCAATCACCTCCAAATACATCACGGCAAGAGGCCCACGGCTAGAGAGTAGATCGGCATGTTGGCAAGCCTGTTGGCAAGAGAGGCCCAAGTCCACACGCTGTATAGGATACGTAGTATATTATTTAAATTAAAAAGAGCTCTAAATCCAAAATAGAATTGGAGTCCAGCTCAAGTCCGACTCAAGTTCACATCCATATACATATATATATATATATATATATATATTGAATACACGGCTCTAGAGAGAGCAAGCAAGAGATTTACAAATACGCTTATCCATCATCATGGACGCCGGCCGGCGAGCATGCCCTGCCACGTCCCCTGCCGCATTTGCACCTGGATCTGCATTTGCACCTGGATCTGCCATCACAGGGCAGTTGACGCAGGTGCTCCATGTATCCAGATATCAATCTCACGAAGGCAGGCATGCCGTTTTTTTGTGCGGGGAGCCAGCGATTATTGTCGATGTCCTTAGCAAGCAGGCAATCGAGGAAGGAGTAGGCTACGGCTAGGCTAAGGGAACCATACATGCAGGCAATCACACGTTGTGCATGCAAGCAATCTGCTAGGTCTTTTTAGGCCCAAAAAGAAATAAAACAACATTATGAATTCAAGGCTAGGGTTGACGTTTGAACATTCGTTTTGCAAGAGGTAACAAAACTCAATATTTAATAATACTGATGCTTTGATAGTACAAAAATAAAGTTATAGTATATTTATGAGTAAATATTTTTTCTTTTTCAATGACATAGGAAAAGAACTATAAGGTTGTATTTTAAATTTGCTACAAGCTTAATAGGACGTTGTACTGTATGTTACTATTATTAACAACATTAATCTATATGCATATCATTGTCATCAGAAGATAAATATGTGTAGATTTTAAATTTTATAGAAACAGTAAAAAATACAAATACACAATGTTATTTCAGTCCGCGTTTTCCATAAATGTTTGATATGTTTACTCCCGTTGCAACGCACGGGCATGTTTTCTAGTTACTAATAAAAATGCTTTGTCCGCGGACCGGACGTCTCGATGATTATCAAAGTGAATTATTTACGGTTTTTTTTTTGACAACAAACATTCATGTATTACTTAGCAGCATGCAGCTGCAAGGACCTTCACTAAAGGAATGTGTACAGAGTGCAGTGCTCCACTAAGGGGACACTGATGATCATTGCCTACATATGAACAGTCTGGAGTATAAGTTTGAGACTGTATTACAGGGGCTGTGTAGGCAAGCCTAGCCAAAACATCAGCTGTGGTATTAAGATTCCTGCTAATTTTGTAAACCTTGGCATCTGTATTGATAGTGGCATTGTCGAATATCTAAGTGTAAGTCTTCATTCTCCGGTCGGGTGGATGTGAGTGGTCGTCGAGTTGAGGAACGGCACCAGTGACCGCAATCGAAAAGAAAGGAGATGTCGCCGAGGTTGAGATGGGCTGAAAGAAGGCCCGCAAGGTCCTTCTTCTTAGTACGCATGCGGGGCCGTCGCCCGGCCGACACGGAGCGCCGCGGACCTCGCGGCGCCCGTTGCCGACCGTGCACGGCCCCGGCCAGACCTGCTCGGTGCCGCCGCCCGACTTTGTCGGCGGTCCCCGCTTTGGACCTGCGTTGGGGATTCTTCGTTCGTGATGGATGGTACGGATGGACCGTCGGGGATTCTTCTAGCCTCCTTTGCTCGTGCCCGTGCCGGGCCGCACCGCCCCGACGGCAGCCTCACCTGGCGCTTTGGCGCCGTCGCCCACACCCGATAGCCCGCGCGCGCCGAATCTGCCGCCCGTGTGCCCGCCAAGTCCGTCGCCAGCGCCCACCGAATCCGTCGCCTCCCCATGTGCTTCCCTTCCGGACCCCGGAGGAACAACCAAGAGTAACTAATCCGAAGTGCCGCCCGGCCCGACGGGCTACGCGCGACGCGCCCAGATGCGCAGGGCGTCACGGTCGAGGCTCGGCCGGGCGGCGGCGTGGGCGACGGGCAGCGATGGGGAGCGGCCGGCGTGGGGCGGCGTCCATGGAGACGGAAGAGCGACGGAACGAGACGGAGAGCGGCGAACCCGAGCGGGTCAGCTCCATCCCTCGATTTCGAGGAACCAACCCAACCCGCATCTTGAGGGAATATTTCACCAAGAGCCAACCCAACCCTTTTTTTTCTTCCATCCAAACACTGCCAAGAATGGGTTGGACGCCTCCAACCATCGAACCAAACACACGGTAGGGGACCCCGGCCCCTCCTTATATATTCTTATGGGGTAGGATTACAAATAAAGTAACCGATGTGGTACAATTATTCTTGCGGTGCACGCCGAAAAGGCCGCCGTGTGCCACACATTTTGGGCCGTGCCACCCCTGAAGGTACGGCCCATGTAGTCTCCGTGGGTACCCGGGGTTTGTGCTTTGTAGCCGCTGAGCGAGTCATCCCACGAGGTCGTCATGCAAGAACAAGGGGCCGGGTCAGCGACGAGGATGTAGAGCTCGGTGAAGTCGCCCTCTGAGGTCCTCGAGCTGCTAGAAAGGTCGTCGAGTGGTGTAGTCAGGCGCCCGACCTCCGAGGGAGGTCGATGAGCTGTACGAGTACGACAAAGTCTCCGAGTAGTCTGCCGAGGTCGGTGGGCATCATGGTGAGCTGTGCAAGACCGTGGCCAAGCTCTATGTGACATCTGTAGAGCTCGTGCATGACGTGCTAAGGGAGTAGGTGCTCTTTATGAGAACATGTGACGTCTTTAACCTTCCCCATGTGTGCCCACATCATCGCAAAAAGACGTTTTGTGGATGTGCAACTTGGGGCCTTGCAGTAGAGGTTGTAGCTTTGAGTTGAGCACATTCACCATCAGGTGAAGTGTGCCCACTTAGACTGTCTGCACTGCATACGGCACCCTTGCGCGGTAAAGTCCACCTCGGCGCCACAACACTGAGATAGCGCAGAAATGAGCTGCACCGGCGTCCGGAAGATTTTTGCTCAACTCTGCGCGCGTGTGAGAGAAAGAAAAGGGAGGTGACAGAGCAGCGTCGGGCCTCACTACTTTATATGACTTAAAATTGTTATAACTCACAAATGAAAAAGGCAAATTAAAATCCGATTGCACCATTAAATTTGTTTCAATTAATTCTTCAAAACTAGATGTCACATGGATATATTTAGATAAAATTTCAAGTGGACCCCACATATGGTAGTTAATATAGAGTAGAGATATGAAGAAGGATGAGTGCGGGAGAGAGATCGTAAAGGAGAGAATCTTGATGACTAGGATGTATAGAGGAAGAAAATAGAGAAACATGAGTGTGGATAGTCTTAGTCCCCAAGCCCAGTAGTATGTGACGAGGTTATGTGGTGCCATGGTCTAAGTATGGTTCGAATCCTGGAAGAATGCCTTCAGAATGGTGACGTAGTCCCCAAGCATAGATGTACTTATCAAGAACCTGACGAGCTTCCCAAGATCAGCACGCTGATCCGAACAGAATGGAGCAACTTGATAGTTGTGAGTGGTCGTCGAGCTGTTGGTCGAAGGCCAGCCGACGCAGCGCTTGAGTATACCGAGTCGTGGTCGATCGGGTAAATGGTGTCTCCGTAGATTTGATCGCAGCAGCCTGCCCCAAACAAAGCGACTATGAGGGTGTTGAACATGCCGATGTGGAGCGGATGAGCCAGACACGACGATGGGCAGCTGAACATGCCAATGTCAAGCCGGGGGTCGATCATCGGCCGATCATTGCACGTCTCTTTGTAGATGTATGTCGAGAGCATGCAGGACAGAGATGCACGTAGCTTGCTCTTCGTTAGCTTGCCTGTCAGCGTTTCGTATGTGCATCGCAATTGCTTGCTTGTTGGTCCTTCGTTGCGTTTTGTATATGTGTGCATACGCCCATATATGCAAATTAACTTGCACTTTGCTGTAGATCAGTCGTGGCGCCTTCGTTGTATGTGACGGTGATAAGTTGATGACGCGTGGTGGTGACGACGGCAACGGGCGCCGCCACGGAATGGTGATGAGTTGTTGATGAAGACGTCCTCAGAGGTGGTTCTGAAATCGGATCTAGCGGGCCTGGAGCCGGCAGGATCGGAGTTGCCGGCGCTAGCGCCGACGAGGTCATGAACGCCGGTGCTGGTGTCAACGAGGTCATAGTCACCAGCATATAGGTGGTCAAGAGGCCGGTGTTTGGGCCAACTAGATCCATGGCAAGAGGTCGGAGACGAGGCCCCGAGAGGTGAGAAGTCAGAGGCGAGTCCCCGAGCTTGGTGCCGGTGAGGTTGTCGTAGGTGCGATGGCTGCAGGATAGCCGCGAGAACGTCGTGGACGATGTTATTCTTGAGGTACACCATCTTGATCCATATAGATTTGAGTGCACACTCCTAACTGGCGCGCCAATTGTCAAAGACGTACGCTCGATAAGGGGTGTCCCATGATGGTAGATTGATCAACGAGGCACACGACACACGATTTATATAGGTTCGGGCGGTCGGTGTGACGTAACACCCCACGTCCTGTGCTGTGTTAATTTGTATTGATGGGGTATGATCAGGTATATGATGAGATGTCCTCTAGGGGACACTGCCCCTCCTTATATAGTTTGAAGGACAGGTTGCAAGTAAACTAACCGATGTGATATAATTACAAGTGTGCCTCATGTTTTGGGTTAGACCACCCCTGGAGGTTCCGCCCATGTAGTGTGTCGTGGGTACCGGGGGTGATATCCAACACACATATTATACTACATATTTCTGGATTTCCCTATGGGGAAATCGAGGTCCTCTCAGACATCCATGAGCAATGGTTATAACTAGTTCTTCACATATAATTATATGCATCTCGTTCGTTTTTATTACTATCCTAGAAATGATGCCATCACTAGGACAATTGGATCAAAATCTGCGGCCGTATTAACCCATGGGATGCTCGATGCCAATGTTAGGAAGCATCCACAAGTGTGTCGTGTATTGCTTGCCAATTTCTCATGACATAATTGTGCCTGAAAGCAATATATAAGTACTTCACTTATCATACTTTACTCATCAATACAAGACATCTCATTGTTTATTATTATTATTATTATATATATTGAGCAGTAATCTACCCAATAGATTCATCACAAACGCATGCAGATCTGAAATCAATCACAAAAGGATCAAACTTCAGATGTCACACTCGCATGCATTATTCGGTTTATGCTTGCCTTGGATCTATCAAGGCATAAAGAAATATAAAGGTAGCCTTCACTCCGTATCCGGAGCCGGACCTGGAGCCAGATTTGGGCAGTGAATAAGCTCTGGTGTTCCTACAATATATTCCATATCTGGTCCCACCTCGCGTATGAAGTAACAAATTTTTGTGACTCCTGGAGTTTGTGAACAAGGTCTGAATTCTTGGAGGCCGTCTAGCCACTTGTCGTAATCTACTGCATCATTGTCATTTATATCAGGTCTCGTCTCAAGGTAGTCAAGCAACACGTTAACATCCTCGCCATCGAGACCATTAAAATTATTCTGGTTCCCCAAAGCAGGAGTCCAAGGAACAGGCGGAGCAGGGATGATCCCAGGCATGATCACGTACGCTTTTCTCTCTGTTGAAACTGTTAATTATATACAAAAACGAATCAATAACCCAGCAACATTGACATAATCAATAAAAACATAACATCTTGTCTCGACCTAACTTTGTCCTCTTTGGCAAAAAATAAATTTGAAACTGCGTTAGACATCCTACTTTCATAAATACTAAGCAGACGTCTTAATCGACTGCACCATGTACCAACCGAGCAGAAAACAGTCTACTAAATGTTGGATGCAAACATTTTGGAAGCAATAAGTAACAAATAAATAAATGACAACCTCTGCAGAAGAAGATTGTAGTACCCTACGGCGATGGTCTGTGCTCTATGTATATGTGTGTATATATACACACACAATATTTGTCTGTATATATATAAGTTCTGAATTCACAAAGTTTTTACCAATTGTATAACGGATGTACATAGACCACAACGACCAAAGCATCTGGCGTGTTTGCCATATTGTCCTGCACGGCCGGCCAGCCAATATATATGAGATATCTTTTAGTCTATTGAATTTGCCGTTTTCCCTAGCTCCGTGGCTGCTTTCCAACTGCCTTGCATCAGAGAGGGAGCGTGCCCACAAAAAAATAATAGCATGTCGTGATTTCCATTAGTCATCCTTTGCAAGCTTCCGAGGTTACAAATTTTGCTGCATCGGTTATGACGCGTATTTGTGAGGGTAACGTGTTGTCCTCCTTTGTATATACACGTGCCTCGCTACTAGCACAATGACCTTCTCCTTTGTTGTTCACTTTTCTTCTTCTAGAGCCCGGTTAGGCCACGATTAACCGTGGCCTTACAACTGCGACGCGCTACGGTGCCCGCCACGGAAAAGTGAATGCATGTGATACAGTGTATAGAAATGTTTCTTGCAACTCAATATATTACTAAAAATGTTAAATGTTAAATATTCTATTGCTCATGGTATATCAAGTATGAGCTAAAACTAATATTTAATGAGCTAAAATAGTATAGAATATAAAAAATTACAACTATTATGAAAACCCGTGTAAATCAGGGCAAAAAAAGTCATCTAAATTCATGAAAAAATCACACATGTAGATGATATGATGATAAACAACCTTGTAAAATATTTTGTCTAAACTCTACTTCGTCTGTGAGATATAAAAATAAAAAAAAATTGAAGCTAGAAAGCTGTCCAGACAATTTGTTAGAAATTTATTATTTCTATATCTCACAAACAAAGCCAAGTTTGGACAAGATATTTTACAAGACTTATATATAGAGACACACACACACGTGACCTTCAGCTAGTGGCACTACGTCGAAGAGAAACTATAGGGGTAGCTGGTGATCCTCTCAGGGAGCAGTTTTGCTATCCGCCCCTAACTATGCGTTCTTATAGAATTTCCCGTGAGCCGCCCCTAGTAATCGATGTCTCCTACACCAAATTTCATGTTTCAAAATTCAAAAAAAAAAAAAGTTGTGCATTTTTCGCAAGCAAAATGGCGTGCTACACGTCTGTGGGTGTTCGAACCTGCGACCTCCTGCTCACACGGAGCCTCCACCACACTACACTACACACTCACATGTGTGTGCAGCTCATTTCGATCACTACATATTATACAAATACGAGTGAAAATTGACTATTTTAGGCCCTAAATGATGAATCAAAAAGTTCAACTACAAAGTTTCATAACATTTCAAGATCTACAATTTTCATTCAGGATATTTCTCCATCCGAGGTCGTTTACTTAAATTTGAATGTAAGATTTGAGAGATTTTACAGTAATTTTTGCATGACAAGAGTAATAAAAAAGTTCTCAAATAAAAAGTTTAATAAATTTTCGAGATCCCTTGAAAAGTTTTTCCATCAAGGTACCTTGAAAAAATCAATTCTCGAATTTTAGACATTCAAACCGCATATAGCTGCTGTTGCTGCAGGCCACCCTACCGCTGTCTCTCCTGGATCTGCTGCCGCCACTGCTGCCTTGCAAGTCAAATCGAGCAGACATAGCTGTGCCCTGCCTGTGTGCCGAATGATGATTTGACTTCTCCCTGCTTTTTGCATCAGTTGAGCGTCATTATGAGGAGCACCATTATTAGGTGTTGTGTCAGCATACTCACGAATTCAACTAAACCATGATTGTAATTAACTGGAAACAAGTAGCAATCTAGGGTTTAACAGGATTACAAGGGAGTAGCCGATACAAATCAAGAGAGCAATGTGCTCCTCGCAAAATGAACTCCGGACGCAGCCGGCCTCCTATCCTATTCCCTTCAACTTGTCCCCCAATTCTATCCCCCTTCTCTCGCTTTTAACACCACGACACCGGACGACGCCTTCAGTGAGCCGTTACGCCCATTCTGGGCCAGCGTATTGGCGTTGGGCTTTCGCTGCCTCTTGGGCTTGCACGGTTAGCCCAGCTGCCTTCCCGGTCTCTTCCTCACTCTGATGATCATCATCTTCAGGTTGGGTGCCCGACATTCCCTGTTTCTTGAAAACCGGCTTGACCCCAAGCCGGTGCTGTTGGAAACAAGCACTTCAGCTCATCCTCAAGCTCCCAGGTAGCCATAGATGGTGGCCAAGAAGACCACTGAACAAGTACTTCAGGGAGCGGATGATCATCTTGTGACTTCAAACGACGCCGCAATATCTTGACCGGAAAGCGAAAAGCATCGGTTCGCACATATCGGGGAGGTGAGAAGAGACCTGTGTTGCCGGTGGAAGAGCTCTTTTTAGTTGACTGACATGGAAGACAGGATTCACTTTGGAGCTTTCTGGCAAAAGAAGTTTGTAAGGAACTGTACCAATCTTGGCAACAATCTGATAGGGGCCAAAGTAACGAAAAGAAAGCTTGTGGCATGTTTCTGCCTCTGTTGAGCCCTGACCAATTGCTGTTGGAGCAGCTTGACCATCATATGTCTTTGGGTCAGCCAAGTGTCCAGGTCTGGAATAGCATAGTACTCAATAACATCAATGCCAAGGTGCCTAGGAGGCTGCCCATAAAGAATCTCAAATTGAGTTGAGTTGAGAGATGAGTGGTAACTGAATTGTACCAAAATTCGCCAAAGATAACCATTTTTTTCCACTTGTTGGGGGCAAGCATGGACAAAACACCTAAGATAAGATTCCAGGCATTGGTTGACTCGTTCTGTTTGCCCATCTGACTCGGGATGATAAGCAGAACTCATGTTGTGACCAGTTTTTGTCAGCTTGAACAACTGTTTCCAGACTTTACTTGCAAACACTCTATCCTTGTCGAAAAACCATCTGTTCTGGAAACCCATGCAGCTTAAATATGTTGTCCAGGTATGCCATGGCCACTTGCATAGCAGTATAAGGGTGCTTAAGTGGCACAAAGTGAGCATACTTGGAAAATCTATCCACTACCATCAATATAGAGTCATAATTGTGTGACACAGGAAGACCTTCTATGAAATCCAAAGTAACCATTTGCCAAGCAAATTCAGGCACAGGTAATGGCTGGAGAAGGCCAGGATACTTGACTCTCTCAGTCTTAGCCTGCTGACAGATAGTGCGATGAGTGACAAAATGGTGAATCATGGCTTTCATACCTGGCCACACAAATAAATGCTTGATTCTCTTGTATGTTACTGGAAAACCAGAGTGACCAGCTATAGGACTGGCATGTAGAGACTCTAAGATCTTCCGTTGGATAGTCTTGTTATTGCCAACCCAAAGTGTGCCTTTATACTTGATAATGCCTTTTTGCAGAGTAAAATGTCCTTGAGGAGAATGTACAGCTAAGCCAGCCAAAATCTTAGATGTAACCTCATCTTGGGAATAACCATTCACCAATTCCTGTAGCCAATTAGGCTGCATAGTAGAGAGTGCCAAGACATGCTGACCAACAGTAGGAGGTACTCTGGAAAGTGCATCAGCAACTTTGTTCTCAATGCCTTTCTTGTAACAGATTTTGAATTTCAAGCCCATTAATTTGGTAAGGGCTTTATGTTGGATAGGTATAGTGAGTCTTTGATCATCAAGGTGGATCAAACTCTTTTGGTCGGCCTTGATCACAAACTCATCCAGTAAATATGGCCTCCAATGTTCTATAGCCAATAAGATTGCTAAGCACTCCTTTTCATAGGTAGATAGTGCCCGGTTCTTGGGCCCTAAAGCTCGCTAACAAAAAGCAACAGGATGCCCGCTCTTGCTTTAGTACTGCACCAATGCCCTTATCTGATGCATCTGTTTCAATCAGGAATGGTTTCTTGAGATCAGGCAATGCCAAGACTGGTGCAGTGATTAAAGCTGTTTTCAGGTGCTCAAAGGATGTTTCCTGTTCTGTAGCCCACACAAACACATATCCTTTCTTAAGGAGATTAGTCAGAGGCTTACTGATAGTGCCAAAACCTTGGACAAATTTTCTATAGTAACCTGCCAAGCCAAGGAAACTCCTAACATCTTTGGCATTTGTTGGAGTAGGCCAGTTTTTGACAATTTCCACCTTAGTAGGATCAGTAGCAACTCCAGCTTCACTGATAACATGGCCTAAATAAGAGAGTTCTTTCTTGGCAAAATCACATTTAGACAGCTTGACTTTCAACTGATGTTGCCTGAGAAGAGAGAAAACTGCTCTGATATGCTATAAATGATCATCCCATGATTTACTGTAAATAAGGACATCATCTATAAAGACAACAGCAAATTTCCTTAAGATCGGGTGAGAACAAGATTCATCTCATCTTTGAATGTAGCCGAACCCCCTCAGAACACCATAAGGCATCACTTTGTACTCATAATGACCACTATGGGACTGAAAAGTTGTTTTAGTTACATCTTCTTCAGCTACCGTAATTTGGTGAAAGCCAGATGATAGGTCCAGAGTGGTGAAAAATTTGGCTCCCACTAGTTCATCTAATAACTCATCAATAACAACTAAAGGAAATTTGTTCTTGACAAAGAAGAGCATTAAGTTTTCTGTAATCCACACATAGTCTCCAATCACCTATCTTTTTCTTGACCAATAGAATAGGTGAAGCATAAGGGCTTTGGCTTTCCTGGATCCAACCATTCTGTAACAGTTGTTGTATCTGTTGTTCTATCTCATCTTTCTGAACAGCATTGTATCTATATGGTCTAATCCTGAAAGGTTGTGCACCTGACACCAATGGAATCTTGTGTTCAGTAGCTCTCTTAGGTGGCAGACCAATTGGTGGTAAGAATAAATCAGCAAATTCATCAGTCAGTTGCTGAATTTCTTTTGGTTTTGTATACATGCCCTTACTAACATCCAGCTTATGTAACTCCACCATACACCGATTTGATCTTGACAACTCAGGGCAGCTACTTCAAAAGAGCTGATAGGGTCACAGGACTTAGCTTGAGGTAATATGCCTTGTAAGACAACTCTGTCCCCCTTGTGATCAAAAGACATCCACTTCTTTTTCCAATCAACAGCCATAGGACTATGGGCTTCTAGCCAGTCCATTCCAAGTATGATATCATAGCAATTCAGTGGAAGAACATTCAAAGGAAGCTTGAAAGGGTAACCACTGATCCAGAGAGGGCAAGCCAATACCTGATAAGAGCATTTCAGAATTTCTCCATTAGCTACTTCTACTTCCATGGTTCTGGTAAGAGGTGACCAATCTCTCCACTTGGATGCCAGAGATTCACTGATAAAGGTGTGTGTGCTGCCAGAATCAATAAGGATGATAACATCTCGGCCACCAACACTACCAACCATTCTCAGTGTCTTAGTATTGTCATCAGTTCCTTGAGCTGCATTGGCGGGTAATGAACAAATCTCATCTTTATCGGACTCACCGTCGGAAGAATGAACTAGTTCAGGAAGAGGACTATTATCAACCATAATATCCCACATCTCTTCAACTACATGTAAGGATAATGTGTTGGCACATTTATGTCCTGGATGCCATTTTTGACCACATTTGTAACAAAGACCTATTGCCTTCCTGTACTGCATAAGAGTAGATGCTTTATCTTCAGAATAACTGCTCTTGCTGTTATTATCAGAATTCCGCTTCGAATTAGAATTTGCTGTAGAGTTACCCAGTGGGGTATTACCAGGTTTACCAGTAAATTTGAAAGCACCATTGCAGATTTCTTGAAGTCTCTCTTAGGAGTATAAACATTTTCCTTAGTTTCTTCCTGCAACATGGCAAGATGACTGGCAGCATCCAAATTTGGAGGGTTATGCACAAGCACCACAGCTCTAGTATCATCCCTCAAACCATCAATGAACCTGTTAGTGATGGTTGCTGTACCGAACTGAGGATCATGAGCCAAAATTTGATGTACTAATGTATCAAATCTCTCAACATAATCAGCAACAGTTTCTATCTGCTTAATGCGAAAAAAATTGTCTCAAAGAAGAATTGTGCTGATCTTTCTCAAAACGCTCACAAATCATTTTGCTAAGCTTGGACCAGGGTACATTATGTGCTGGAGTGTCCAATGACTGAGACCAAAACTTAGCATTGCCAGCAAATTTCATAGAGGCCAATCTAGACTTAAGATGCTCAGGCACAAAATACATGTCAAAATAATTCTCACACTTCTGAATCCAAACCTTAGGGCTACTACCATCAAATTCAGGGAACTCCACAAGAGGCAAGGCATGATTAACAGGCCTATTACTACCACAAGTGTACATAGGGTTACCAAGGTAGAAAGGTATTGGTGAGATTGGAGAGGAATGAGTTGGAGCAACAGCACCTGATGGTGGAGTATGAACCACAGTTGTCACCACACCATTACCAGAGATCTCACGATCATGATCACTAACCGATCCATCAGATCTAGAACCATAGCAGCAGAATCCCCACCCTGAACCACTGCAGGTGACTTGGATGAAAAGTTCAGGTGCTCAATGTCGAATACCTTGTATGCAGGATTCTGGAATCCGCGCTGGTTCCGACGAAGCGATCGAACTTGGCGTTGAGCTCCTTCAAACTGCTCTACAATTGGACCACATCCGCTTGTACCTTGGGCTTCCAAGTCACAAACTCTGAAGAGCCAAGGTATTGGCGCCCAAAGTCGTCTTCATGGTGGTTCGCTGCGCATTGAACTTGGATTCCATCCGCTTCAACATCTCATCGAGATCTCCAATCTGAGTATCCATCGCCGCCAGCTTCTTCTGCTCACGAGTCTGGTACTGGGGACGAAGGAGATACTCCGGAGGCGAAGCCAGATTCGCCGATGACACGGCCAACCTCGCCGCGATGAACTTTTCCGCCGTGGATCAACAACTCCGATTACCAAATGTCAACATACTCACGAATTCAACTAAACCATGATTGTAATTAACTGAAACGAGTAGCAATCTAGGATTTAACAGGATTACAAGGAGTAGCCGATACAATTCGAGATAGCAATGTGCTCCTCGCCGATGAACTCCGGACGCAGCTCGCCTCCTATCCTATTCCCTTCAACTTGTCCCCCAATTCTATCCCCCTTCTCTGCTTTAACACCGCGACACCGGACGACGCCTTCACTGAGCCGTTACGCCCATTCTGGCTAGCGTATTTTGGCATTGGGCTTTTGCTGCCTCTTGGGCTTGGGCGAAGTCGGCCTAGCTCCCTTCCCGGTCTCTTCCTCACTCTAATGATCATCATCTTCAGTTGGGTACCTGACATGTTGTCACTGCTAAAAAGCTAATGCAGTGCGCTAGCGCTGCGCTGCTCGTTCCCTCTCTGCGTCGCTGGGCATCAGCTGCTGCTGGTGCTCTTCCTCGTCTTGCGCGGGCTTGGCCATGCTGTTGATGCGTCGTCGTGTTTTCCTGCACAATGTCATACTGCCCTTGCCAACCCTGGCCGAGCAAGTGTGCCGATTTGCTAGCTTCCAAGCCATGACCGCCAAGGCGTGGATGGGCGTTTTCTTCTCTGCCGCCATGGTCACTTCGTTCGAGCTCTCGCGTCCGCAGCTCTACCTTAAATTGAGCACAGCCAAACTCCACTTTGCAGTTTTTCCGTCGTCGGTCATCATACGGCAGGAACCGGCCACTCAAATAGGCCTCGACTCCGCTAAGCCTCATTGCCCAGTCCCTTGCACCAAAGGTAGCCATGGCAGTTGCCTAGATAGCCACAACATCAAGCGTCTGTTGTCGTTGCCGTCGGAGACGAGTGGACGCCGCCGTCCCGCCACTCGCTCTGAGTCTCTGACTCAACCATCAACTTTGCACGAACCACGGTAAGCTGATGATGCTTGATTGCTCGATTCGTTATGCTTTCTTTAACTGCTTTGGCCTGCCGGGATGGCGCGGTCGCCGCACATCGGCGCATGGTGTCCGCGAGAAGTCCTCTGTTCGAGCGTGTTTTAGGCAGAGTTGGCTTCTCCTTTCCAAAACTCATCAAATCTTCAAAGTTTTGTAAAATTTGTACAAATTCGAAATGGAGTTCTAAAATCATGAAAATTTTAGAGTAGCCTTAGTTTATTATTATGTGCTTGCTGAAATTTTTATATGTCAAGAAAAGTTTGTTTCGTATGGTATCTGTTTCGTAGGCAGAATGAAAGTAATACTTTTCTTTCGTGCGGTAATTTTTTGTCATCTCCCACACCGCCCGTGCGATCCCACCGCGTGTCCTTCCAAAAAAAAACTTCATGCGATCCTGCCCTGTGTCTTTCCCTAAAAATACCACTCCTCCTGGCCAACCCAAACTATTATTGATACTAGTCTAATGCCCGTGCTAATGCTATGGTAGCATATAACTATGCAAATAACCAAAAGACATATATGACAGGTTATTAAGCACCACTTAGATATATTCATGATTCACGCAAATTGAATGAGATACATTTATGATTCACACAAGATAAAAACTACTAAAAACAATCTTTGTGAAGATCAAGACAGGCTAATTAGGAGTATGTACTACTGTTCTACACTCAAAACAAGTACGATATTATTTTTGTGGGAAGTATATACTACTAATTCTCAAAATAAATTCGAAAACAAAGCAGTGCTATGTTTTAGTAGCAGGAGTATCATACTTCTTTTTTCAATGATGTATATATGTTTTATAAAGCAGTATAAAATTTAGTAGCCATGCATCCTCAAATCCTGGCAGAATTAAAAACTGACATCACATACCAACTTGTGTTGCCTAGTCTGAGTCTGAAAATGTGCCGGCTCAGCAAATATTCTACATTTGATACAGCAAAACCAAAAAAAAAGGAAATAAAAAATATTCATCAGTATCATCATTAAGTAAAAAACATCACATTTGTATAACGAGATAGAGATTCATTAAAAGTAGGACACAACTCTGGGGGATCAGTATTCAGAGATGTAAATTTACTGAACATTTTTTTTCGAACAAGGGGGCTCCTCATTTCCATCACTAAGAACGGAAATACAGCAGTTTGAGAACATTCAGGCAAGTAAAGACTGTTTACAGAGGAAGTAACTGACAACAACTAGTGGGGGACATGTTAACCCTAGCAAAATCTAGACAGAACCTACTAAGCAACAACAAAAGAAAGCTGGCAGCCTACATGACACTGCGCCTACTCCTTTTCATCCTGTCCAGCTTCATCAAGATCATCAATCAACCTTCTTTGCCCTTTGGTGGTCTTGATGGAGGAGGTTGACAGCGAACTGCAAAGTGTTCTCCACCGCCTGGATCCATGCTTCCTAGTCGCCGTCTTTGAGCAGACCTGCCCAATATTTCATCAATGCGCATGCGTGACTCAGAATTTCAATGGATTACTGAGTTTCTTTCCTTCAAAACAAACAAGGTTCCTTCTTTTCCAGATTGCCCAACATATGGCAGCAAGGCCTATTGCATGATACTGTTTACTGTTTGGAAGCCATTTATCACACCATACCCATCCTTGCTCAAGGGAATTAGGTATGTTAGTAGCTCCAATGCAAGAAGCCACAATAGACCAAATACATTTAGCAATAGGACATGTAAAAAGTAAGTGATCAACAGTTTCTAACTCTTTACGAAAACAACAGATTGGATCACCCTTCCAGTTCCTTTTTAGCATGTTATCTTTAGTCAAGATTGCTTTATTTGCAACTAGCCACAAGAAAATTTTGATTTTAGCAGGAACCTTGGCCTTCCAAATCATTTTAAAATGGGGCCACAATCATTAGAAGTTAAAGCATTATAAGTGGACTTGACAGTGAATTTTCCACTTTTTTCAAGCTTCTAACAACATTTGTCTTGACCATTTTCCAGATTACAATCTAAAATTCTCTCCTTCAGAGATACCCATTCAGCTAGTAGATCTCCCTGTTGCCATCTACTAAAACTAATTTGGGAAGAACCACTTATAACTTGTGCCACCTTTACATCTTTCTGGTTACACAACTTAAAAAATACTGGATGAGATTGGCATAAAGGTTCATCATCTAGCCAACTATCTTTCCACAGGTAGGTAGAAGCACCATCCCTGATCAACATTTTCCTACCTTGCAGAAAGATATCTTTAACTTTGAGTAAATCTGCCCAAATCTGGGAATCATTTTGTTTATGCTTAATTGTTGTGATAGAGTCCTTTTTTCAGATATTTGAACTTGACAATTTCCTGCCAAAATCCGTTCTCATTCTCCAGCTTCCACCGCAACTTGCATAAAAGGCTCAAATTCATTTTTCTAGTATCTTTTATCCCCAAACCACCTTTCTTTTTGCTTTTGTAAATTTACTGAACATGTAACTCGCTAATTGCAAACTTACAAATTGATTTATAGTCGGATGCACCCAGCCGGTGATTATTGCGTTGACAGTAGCAATGGCTTCCAACCTGCATGCTGCACCAAGGCAATGCATGCCCGATAATGTACTACAGAAGTTGGCAACCGACACAGAGATCAGTTCCATCATGGATCATGTAAGCACCTCAAGTCAAGTTGGTGCAGGAAATACAGATCATCGGCAATTCGTAATGGTGCAAGCAAGTAAATACAAGATGGATTGAGCACCTTGTTGGTCGCGTTCATCTTGATCTGGGACGGTTCTTGAACACCCTGCCTCAGTGCCTTCACCTCTGGCAGTCCTCGGCAAGCGAGGAGATCGGCGTGATCGTTCACGTGTAGTTCACCGGCAGCAGCTCATGCATATCACTTTCGGTGGATGGATCCGGTCACGACATAGCTTTTCACGACATGCAATGGGCGAAGCATATTTCCATTTTCAGGTTGTGAGCGTTGCAGCTCGCTGCGCTGCCCAGGTACTCTGCGGAACCACTGAGGCATACGGGTGGGGTGCGATGGAGGCCTCTGCGCCGCCGGCAACCATGATGTCGGCGCTGTGAAGGCAGT
Source organism: Hyparrhenia diplandra (assembly GCA_015847255.1). Lineage (NCBI taxonomy): Eukaryota > Viridiplantae > Streptophyta > Magnoliopsida > Poales > Poaceae > Hyparrhenia > Hyparrhenia diplandra. Next base: position 127,819 of record JADLZK010000633.1, on the reverse strand, counting down.
GGTTGGCCGTGGCACACAGGCCGAGTTGGAGTAGTTGGGGCCAAGGAAGCTGATCCCGGCGTCGATCGAAACCAGCGCCGACGCCACTTCGAACGGGATGGTGTAGGGGAGACTCCCCTCTCGGTCCCTTCCTCATGAGGTCCTCCGCCCCGGCCGAGAACGCTGTCGCGCCGCCGATGCCGTGCCTCTGCGATGGTCAGTTGGTACGAGTAGAGTAGATGCGATCGGCAAAGCTGTGGGAGAGATAGGGCAGACGACACTCAATGATCGGCTAATTAAGCGCTGTGATTGGCGGCGTCAAGCACGTGAGTACGGGATTTCGTCGGGCGCGGGCGTGGGTGCGATAGGATGAGGAGAGGTTGACACAACCAATACTGACCCTTGGATTATGAGTGAGGAAAGAGAGAGAAAGCTAAGATTAAATCTGGAGTGTCTATTCCGGATGATGTTATTTTCCTGGGTACAATTGTTGTGTGGACGAATTAGTGACTCCTCTGTGCGGGATGATTTTTGACGTGGACGTAGGAAAGAAAATTTGGTGCATTAGTAGGGTAGATAGATACACCACCAAGATCAACAAAGTTGGAAGGATTCTAGTGGAAGAATGATTTCCTTACTAATAGTCGACCCCAAAAGTAAAAATGGACATATTGCATATATTAAGCACTAAAATTGCAGTGCTCAATACTTGCAATCTACAACATTGCTGATTGCAATTATTAAGTAATTGAATGTTTATTTTTTCATGAATAGAATAGAATAATAGGAAAAGAGCACTGCAATTTTAGGAAAAGAGCACTGCCTCGTTCACCTGTATCAGCCAAGGCTGTTCTCCACCCAAGAGGCCCAAGGCCCCACGCTTTTCTATCATGGTTTATAGCATGCACGCACTCGCACACACACAAACAGGTGCACGAGCACAAGCATTGCCTTACCGGCGATGATGCCTGAATTGCCTTACCAGTACATTTTTTTTTTGGGAATTACACAGTACAACGCAATGTGAATGTGCTGAGCGATAGGCCCAGCCCAGGACATTTCGAGTCGAATTGTCGAGGTCCAACCGTCAAAGGGAGCCCGCGAGACGGGAGTTGGATCGCCACTTCGCCCACCAGGCCAGCACGAACCTCGCAGGGGAGTTTGATCACGGACGCCGCCATCGCCAAGCTCGTCGCAGCCGATCGCGGACGCCACCATCGCCAATTCGCCATTCGTCAGGCTCGCGGCCGATCGCGGACGCCACCATCGCCCTTCACGGATCGGCATTGCGTCACCAAGCAGCCGATCGGCAATCAGGTGATAGGTGAAGGTGATCCTCCCGGCATCTCAGTTCATTATATTTGAATTTAAATATTAAGCTAATTGTGGCCTGCCTGCCTGCGCATCTGGTGATCTGTTCATAGTTTTACTATTTATTTTTTTCTTTAATTTTCAGTTTGCAGAACTCTTGAATAGTTGAATTATGGAGCGGAACGAAGGCATTCAATCCTTTTTTCACCGGCAAAGAAGACGACTACTGTTGCTTTGAACCCTGGTCCATCTCCGGATGAAAATATTATGGAAGATGAGGACCATAATTAAGAAGAAGATAGAGTACAAGTTCAATAAATTCCAGATCCTTTGCCCTCACACCCACTAGCATCACGGCCATCGCCTGCATCAAAAGCCTCTAGTGTACGATATCAGTGGTCTTCCTAATGATCCAGATGAAAGGATGCTCATTAAAGATTATCATGTTAATGATCAAGATGCAATCCGTAGAGCATATATGACTAAAGGTCCTTACAAACCTTATATACATGATTGTATAGTCACATTTATTGAGCCAGATATTTTCTTACAAATTCATAAAGATGATATAATGAAGACATTCATGTCATTGAAAAAGTGGCAGATAAACAAGTAGTATTGTAAGTCTCTCGTATTGCTATATTACAAAGCATTTGTATTCCATTTAAAAAGTTTATATTAAGATTTAATGTCATTTTATCAAATTATATTATGGTTTTACCAAATTGTAAATAGTTCACCGCTTTGTATAAAAAAATCGGTGCACCCCCCGTGCTCAAAAGCTGGGTCTGCAGCTGATCGGGAGCCAACCGGCTGAAACAGGTCAATGATTGCTTCTTGTAGATAGATAATTTTTTTTTTTTTGGTAAAATCTAGGTATATGGATCATGCAAATTATTTCACCAACTAATCAATTGCTTTGTTAGGTTTAATTTATTTGGCTTTAAAGATCCTATAATACTGTTTTGACATATGTAGTTAATTTAATACAAATGCACAGTTTGCTTTAAGCCATTTTCCACGCTCATAGATGTGGATAATTATCTAAAAATAGATATATTCAATGGTTATTATATTAGAGTCGATCTATCGAATTGATATCTACGTTATTTCGATTTTTTGACAATTCTTAGAATTTAGTTTTTTCCCAGAATGTTTTTTTTTTTTTTTTTTTTGCAACTCCTAGAATGTTTATTTAGGAATGGTGTGGAGATCTCGTTTGGGACCTCGAGTTAGAATATGATATATATTTAGCTGAAACTGATTCTGGTTTAAGGAGGATGTGCCGTAATTTTTCAATAAATTCCAATCATTGTAGACAATATCTGTTATTTCATGGCCTATCTGGTTGCTCTTTTAGCCCGATTGTTATATAAAAGTATCAAGTTGATAAACTAAATACCCGAGCTCCAAAAATGATATCCATCATTTTTAAGTGAATATTCATCTATCAATCCGTGCATGCGTGTCTCAAACGAGCACATTGTCACCTCTTCTTTTTCGTTTAACGGTGTCTTCCTGTCCACAATTTTTGAACCAAATCTGCCAAAGATCCACGAAAAAGAAAGATGCCAATCGGTGGCAAAGATGAGGGCTCTCAATTAAAGAACAAGGAATATTGTAGAGGATGATAAAAAGCGAACCAAACTGTACCGATTGAACACATTCTTATCTTTCTGCGGCTCAAAATTCCATGATAGCCAGTTATGGAACATCACTTGTTCAAAGGCTCCACATTGTCGTTATCGCACATTTATATGCGCATATGCAGGAATCACAGAAAGATACAGAGTTTGAAGTAAAGCAGTTGACATGTATCGACACAACTGTTGCCTTGTATAGATCACTATGGCACCTTCACTTTTCTAAAAGCTGGATCGAAACAGATTAGGAAAGTGTGTGGCTTATTACCACAACTTCCTGGTGCGTGTTGAGAACGTTCTATAACTACTCGCAAGCACAAAGCACTAATAACGAAATGATTTTGCGAGCACTTGCAAAATCTTTTCCGTGGCGGGAACTTTTTTGCCCGTCACGGAAAATACCCCGCCACATCCAGCTTTTTTTTTACATGGCGGGCGTAATTTTGCCCGTCACGGGAAAGATTTTTTGCGTGGCGGGCACCTTAACATGCCCGCCACGCAAAATAGCGTATTTTGCGTGGCGGGCGTGTTAAGGTGCCCGCCACGTAAAAAATCTTTCCCGTGGCGGGCACCTTTAAACGCCCGCCACGTATAAGCAGAGGCCCAAATGGCCCATGGCAAGGCCCGACAAGTGTGGTTCATATAAATTGGCGAGTTAGGTTTTCTCAGCCACTCCCTCAGCCCCCTCTCCTGCTCACTCTCGCAGCCGACGTCTCCTCACTTCCCCTCCCCACGCGAGCGTTCCCGACCGCACCGCGTTCCTCACTTCCCCCCCCCATGGCGCGGCTCCTTCCCCTCCTCCAACCGCCGGCGCTCCCCTCCCCTCCCCTCCCATGGCGGCGCCCGGCGCTGAGCGCTCCTGGGCTAGCGGTTGGGCACACGAGGTGGCCCGCATCTCGACAACGGCGCGGCCGTGGCGGGCGTCCTCGGCGGCGGCGGCCCGGCGCGGATCTGGCGGGCGTCCTCGGCGGCGGCGGCCCCTCCCTCCCTCGGCGAAGGCGGCGTGGCGGCCCCTTCCTCCCTCGGTAGCGGCGGCGGCGGCGGCCCCTTCCTCCCTCTGTAGATGCAGAGCGCGGCGGCGGCGGGTCGGCTCCACCGGCGGCGGGGTGGCGCCACGAGGGCGGCCAGCGGATTCTGCGTCCCCTTCCTCTCGGCGGCTACTCGCGCGAATCTGACAAGGGCAGCTCGATCCGGTGTACCCGCCAGCGTCGGCGGGCTCGATCCGGCGGTGGGGCTCGTCGGCGGGCTCGATCGGTGGAGGGGCTCGTCGAGGGCTTGATCTGGTGGCGGACGTCGTCGGAGGCGGCGGATCCCTGGATGGCGTGAGCGACGGCGACCCGACGGGCGGATCCTCGGACGGCGGCGGCGGTGCTGCCCTAGATGGCTCGGCGGGCCCATGGATGGGCTCGGCGGGCCTGTCTAGGTTTTTTCTGTTTTTTATTTTTTTGAAACCTTTACCATGGCGGGCATCCTAATGTGCCCGCCACGGGTCATCTATTAACCGTGACGGGCAAGGAGCCGCCACGTATATTACTCGGATTAACCGTGACCTTTGTTGGGTGACGGGCGCCTCCCCCGCCACGCAAAAATCTCGGCGCCCATCACCCAAAAGTATTTTAGTACTAGTGAAGAGTGCACTTGCCAACGACAGGTGGGCATAATCCTATGGTTGTAAAATAATTGTTCACATCTTTTTATTTTTTATTGTAAAATAATTGTTCACTAAACTAAAATTCGTGAAGCATATACGTTCTCTTGAATTGAACTAAATATGTTCTAAATTATAAGATGTTTTAGCTTTTCTAGCTAGATACATTACTTATACATTTACTCTCTCTCTATGTATACACACACAAAGAGAGACATAGTGTATTACCAAATGTAATATATGTATCTCGAAAAGCCAAAATATCTTATAATTTGAAACCGAGAGAGTAGCATGTTTTAACTCAAATTGTGAGCATACAATAATTAAGTACCTATCTTTAGCCATGCGTTCATCTCTAGAACCGTGGACTCTTTGCTCACCATACCCATCAACATCACTTATATCACTACTACTAGCAAACGTTCTCGTGCGTTGCAACGAGAGGTTTAACTTGTTGTGCAGTTTCTTTAATTATTTATAGTATACTCATATAGGGGGTGTTCACTTCCCATGCAACCCAAAAAGTAAACTCAAAAAAGTAGCTACAGTACTCATCACATCAAATCTCTTTATGCATTTTTAGAGCATTAAATGTAGATAAACAAAATAATTAATTACACAATTTGACTGAAAAGTGAGAGACGAATCTTTTGAGCCTAGTTAGTCTATAATTGGACAATAATTACCAAATACAAACGAAAAGTGCTACAGTAGCCGAACCCAAAATTGATTCCTGCATATCTTAGATGATTGATGATGTGTCGTCGGTTTGTATGTAGTCTTAGATGATTGATGATGTGCCGTCGGTTTCTGCAGTTTCCATCCAAGTGCACTGTACTGCGAGACGTCCCAGGAGCGATCCAGCGAGACGGGGGCTTCAGGCTCTGCAGCGATCGAGCGAGACTACAGGGGAGACCAGATATTCCCTCAGGCGGACAGAAAACGTACGACAAAAATTTTGAGTAACACGTAATTGGTATTGTATAAGGATTAGTACTCTGTCAGACGTGACTTAAACGGACAACCGTATTGGTCCTGACAGAGTTGCAGGGACTTTCACTTATCTATAGCAGTTGATCTAAACCCCTGTTTTCATATCGTATTATCGTTCCTAGTCGTAAGACCACCGATAAGACCGATAAGGACGATTAGTCGCCCCTTATCGGACGATTAATCGCCCTGATCGGTCTGATCGGGCTTATCGGACAAATTTATCGTCCTGATGCCTGATGACCTTATCGACCTTATATATATACTATATATATATGATGTCAAGAATTGTCATAATCATCAGCTTGTTTTCTTATTTTCCTTGCTTCATTCTCATCAGGCACCATCTTCCATATAATGTCATTAAACATGCACCTTAGCCTTGTAGGTTGTGTCTTATCCTTTTCCTTTATAGCAAAGTACTTTCCAGGATTCAAGAAGAGGCCTGCTCCATATAGTTTTTGTTCCATCTGGTTGTCCCATCTCTCATTATAGTATTTGATTACCTCATCTCTCAGTGTTGGTTTATCTGCCAAAGTTTCCATGATGGTCTTCTTTGCAACATCCATTGCTGCCATAATCTCTGGGAAGGTTGAGGATAGGGTTCACTGCTCAGTCACTCTCACTACTAGTCACTCCCTCACTCTTCTCTAACCCTAGTGGGCCTTGAGCTGAGACTTCTGAAACTAGCCCAACTTATCGTCCCGCACAACTTATCGGACGACTAATCTCTGATTTATCGTCCCTAATCGGACGACTAATCGTTCTGATAAACTCAAAACTGATCGAACGACCTTATCGAAGGTGCAGATATGATAAGGGCGACTAATCGCGATTAATCGCGATTAGTCGTCGATATGAAAACAGGGATCTAAACCAGCCAATCCGATGGTTGAGGACGATCCTACGGTCTGGAGGGGAGACGATGGAAATTTTCTCGCTGTATTAGTAGGTATATATTTTTTTTAAGATTACACGCTACAAAGCAGACGCTCAACACAAACGCACACTCACTCCTATGAACGCACACTCACTCCTATGAACGCACATACGCAAACCCTACTCCTATGAGCATCTTCGAAGGACTGAGCCGGCAAATCTTGAAGTTCACAAAGTCACCACAGCCGCCTCGCTGTCGATGGGGACGTCGCCTACCACTCAATGCATAGCGCGGATAATCCTGAAATAAATCTAGATAAAGTGTCGCACCCAGAATTTGATCCCTAGATGGAGCCCCCAACCAATGGCCTTTGCCATTGCGGCGTGAGCCAGAACAAAACAAGGCGGGCATTGCAACCGGCAAACGCCACCAATCAAAGGTTATGTTTAATCATAACTCTACCGAGGGGTTGCCCTACTCTCCTCTAAAAATATAATTACAACAAAAAGGCAAAAGCTCGTAGCCCGAATTGGGCTGGGCCTGGATTTAGGCTGTGTGTAGCCACAGTCGTAGGGAGCTTGATCAACCCTTGTGCCGGAGCGAACCCAACGCCGCCAGTGCCGTTGTGCAGCCTGCCACCGCTAGATCCGTGCCAGATCCACCAGTGCCGGGGCCAAATGCTGCTCCCCGTGCGCCGGCCGAGCTCGAGGGAGAGAGTTTTATTTGGCATGTTGGAGTCGATTTTGTTTCCTCCAATACCCGGATATAGAATAGATAGTGAGTTTAATTAGTCTGCTGGAGGTGCTATTACCTCTCCAAATGTGAAGGCAGCCTTGCTCCCAAGACACTACCTAATTTTTTAGGAAACACGAAGAAGAGAACCTGAGCATTTTCAAACGTCTTTTGAAAATAACCTTCTAAATCATTGTTTGGGGAGTCATTTAAATAAAATTTATTCTTTATATCTTTGCATTCTTTCAATAGCTTTTCTATATCTATGCACTTTAGAGAGCCACTTTGTGCTAGGAAGAAATCAAGAAACAAAGGATGATAATAATATTTGAAGATCTAATTAAAGGAACTGGTACAGAGTATTTTTTTTCATTAAATCTTTATTCCTGTTCATAGACTTGCTCTTGGATTGGGTTTCATTGGTCCCTTTCAACTCTTCAGTGCCCTGCAGTCACCAAAAAGACATGCTACTTTGTTCAATAAACATCAGAGTATGAATAAAAACAAAGAAACCACAAAAGTATGAATACGAGAGTCACAACTTAACACAGATCGTCGGCATCTAGATATATGACAATTTGCGCTTTGATATATAAAATCTACACGTTTCAATATAAAAGATAAAAATCGAAAGAAAAATTCGATCGACATCCTCGCGTGCCTTTAAATATTCTGTGGCGTGCCTTTAAATATTCAGTGGCTGGTGCTCTATTTAGCAGTTCCAGTGCAGGAAGTGCTACGTTGTACTATGGAAAAGACCACACAGCAACTCCATTCGTCCAGCACCAGAAAACCAAAAACATTACAAGTATCTTTTACTTGGTGTTGCTCATGTTCTGTTGCTCTTCTTGGTTTCTCCCGTCAGCTCTTGAAAAGAAGTGGAGAAGACCACCCTCCTTGGGTTCCTCAATGGTCTATCTCAGGCCTCTGCTCTCAACACTTCATGGAAAAATGGCACAAACTGCTGTTTGTGGGAGGGTGTTACTTGCAACGTGGATGGGGCTGTTATGGATCTCTCTCTGGCTTCTAGGGGCCTTGAGGGGCACATATCACCCTCACTTGGCAATCTCACCGGCTTGTTGAGGCTCAATCTGTCCGGCAACTTACTCTCCGGTGAACTCCCCTCGGAGCTGCTGTGGTCCAGCAGCATCGTTGTCCTTGATGTTAGCTTCAACAAGCTCAATGGAGAGTTCCACAAGCTGCCATCCACCCATGAACTGGCAATGAAGGTAATCAACATCTCAAGCAACTTCTTCACAGGACATTTTCCATCTGCCACACTAGATGGCATGAAGAATCTGGCCACTCTTAACATGAGTAACAATAGCTTTACTGGGAAATTTCCAAGCACGGTTTGTGTTGACAAGCCATTCTTTGTGGTGCTTGATCTCAGTTACAACCAGTTTTATGGTGGCATACCCCGAGAGCTTGGCAACTGCTCTATGCTGAGAGTGCTTCAGGCTGGACATAACCAATTCTATGGGACACTCCTGGCTGAGCTCTTCACTATCACGTCATTAGAGCACCTCTCGTTGCCTAACAACCATTTGCAAGGAAAAATTGATCCTGAGCTTGTAGTCAAACTCAGCAAGCTAATTGTCCTTGATCTTGGGGGAAATTCACTAAACGGCGAGATCCCAGATTCTATTGGGCAACTCAAGATGCTGGGGCAGCTTCACTTAGACTATAACAACATGTCTGGAGAACTGCCACCATCTTTGAGCAATTGCTCAAATCTCACAACTTTCATCCTCAGAGGGAATAACTTCCATGGGAAACTCACAAATGTCAACTTCTCCACCCTATCTAACCTAACACATTTAGATTTTAGTCTCAACAAGTTCACTGGCACAATTCCAGAAAGCCTATACTCTTGCAGCAAACTTATTGCACTGCGGTTATCTTACAACAGACTCCATGGTCAGTTTTCGTCAAGAATAAATAATCTCAAGTCCCTAAAATTCCTAGCTGTTAACCATAACAACTTTTCAAACATCACAAATACACTTCAGATCCTCAGTTCATCTAAGACTATCTCTCTCTTAGCATTGGGGGGGAACTTCAAGCAAGAGACCATGCCAAACTATGACACATATTATGGATTTAAGAATCTCAAGGGACTTGCCATAAACGACTGCTCACTGTATGGAAATATACCAAACTGGTTGTCCAAGCTTAAACTGTTGCAAGCACTGCTTTTAAAACAACAATCAACTCAGTGGACCAATCCCAAAGATGGTTTAACACCTTAAACATCCTTTTTTATATAGACATGTCAAATAACAGTCTTACTGGAGATATACCAGTAGAACTGATGGATATGCCAATGCTTGAGCAAGCCAATTCAGACAAAATTTCCCCAGCCACAAATATGCTTTGGTTTCCTGTTTATTTTGGTCCATCTCTCCAATACCGTACGACCAGCGGTCTCCCAAGAATGATCAATCTAGGCTACAATAAACTTACCGGTGTAATCCTACCAGAGCTTGGTCAGTTGAAAGAACTGCTTACACTCAACCTGAGCTTCAACAACTTATATGGGGAGATTCCTGAATCAATTGGCAACCTCAGCAATCTACAGGTGCTAGACTTGTCACACAACAACCTGACCGGCGCAATCCCTTCAACATTGGAGATGCTTCACTTCCTTTCCAAATTTAACATTTCTAACAATGATATGGTAGGGCCTATTCCAACTGGAGGCCAGTTCAGCACGTTTCCAGATAGTTGCTTCGTTGGAAACCCAAAGCTGTGCCGCCCTACCCTAGCACACCATTGTAATTCAACAGATGCAGCTGTGGCCCCCATCGCCTCGGCCAGAACAGTATATTGACAAGGTCATCTTTGCTATTGCCTTCATAATATTCTTCGGGTAGGAGTGCTATATGACCAGATGGTTTTATCCACATACATCTATGTTGGCTCAGTCTGCTTCAACTATAACTGGAAGCAATAACTTACGTGCCCTCTAGCTTATGCATATGAAAAGGACAAAACTAAAGCAAGCAAGTAACAAATACGGAGTGCATTGCGATTGATATCAAGAATCTCCAAGCATTTCATGCATTTCCAGCAGCAAGGTCGACCTGATCGAGTTGTCATGTTCAGAGTTTGGTAATCATGTTCTGCTTGAAATGGATAAATAAAAAGAAACAAAGTAATGGATTGATCAATGTAGGAATAGAAGATGTTGTATTCAAAGGATGAACTGTGTTTAGTCCCTGGCCCGGTTAAGGGTTATATGTAACTTTAATTGTGGGATTTTTTCACAAATTGGCCGGGTGACACCTTTGTTGAAAACATGATGTGATGCAGTTCTGAACAGTTCATGGTTCTGAACATTGTCACAAAATGTGTAACATCGCTCTTCAAAAACGATGTCACACAACATTCTCAATGCACTTTAGAGATCATATCTTTACCTTCTCAATGCACAAATTGTGTGACACGTTCTCAACCTTACACACAACATGCAAAATCAATAATATTTTTTACCTACACTTTGCCAAGATCATAGTATGACGTAGTCAAAGTTGGTGATCTACTTATGTTTTCATGAACTTTTGTGTGTACTATTTGAACATCTGATATTTACTAACTTGGTTTAATTTTTTAAGGTTTGCATTAACTTGATGACTGGGAATGATCTCATTGTAATATACAAGCTCTTGTTAATTAGTTTCATTCCTATTTTGAAAACATATGTATAGTTTATGGACGTACAATAGTAGCACATAATACATATGCGAGAAACTATAAGAAATGTAAAACGAATTGAATGGAAAATAAACCATAAAAGGAGAAATATAAAATAAAAATAAAAAGAAAAAAAAGGGACCTTTAGTGAGGATTTGTGATATCAACCAGAATGATGGTTGTGATGAATCTCGTATGCTAGGGAGAATAAATAAATAACATAAAGTCACAATCATTTTTGTGTCTCTACTTTTGATGGTTGTATTTCGGGCTGTGCAACAAATAAATAAATTTCACTTCCAATATTTACGTGCACAAAGGAAAAGTCAAATTATGGGACTTATGACGAACCAAACGCAGTGGCTGGTCAGATCTCTTGACGTGAAAGTTTTGGTGGGGTTTCTGTGGAATGCAAACATATACACATGTATAGGCGCATTATCACCTAGTGCTACGGCAGTGATGATGGAGGTTTATTCTGTTGATCGTCTTTGCTTTTAATTTAAAAGCCAATTAGTGGACGACGAGAGACTTGGCGGCCGGGAGACTGGATCATCTTATATAATCCCCAATTCTGTCAGATAGTGGACGGCATGTCCGCATGTGGAGACTGGATCGTCTTATAATTCCCAGAGCGCGTAGCACTATCAGCCCCACACAGACAGAGGCTACCACGCCGACCCATGGCAATGTATGCTCCTGCCAGCTTGTTGCTTGTACGTCCTTGTAGCCGCGGAACTCCATAGTGCAACTCTTGCCGCCCATGTAGCTTCTAGCTCCTGCATACCGCACGAGAGGGAAGCCTTGCTGGCCTTCAAGAGAGGCATCACCAGCGATCCTGTGCAGCAACCACACCAGCTGGCCATGTCCTCAAGCTTCAACTCGGAAGCTATTCTCTGGTTGGCCAGATATATAAGTCATTCTTTGCTTTCACTGGAGCATCTACACTAGTACAAAATTGATTTTACGTGGTGTTCCGATTTTATTTTCCGTGGCGGGCATTTGAGAAACCGCCACGGAAAATAGGTGGCCTGGCACCCCCTCCGGCCAGGAAAAAAACCGCCACGGTTAATCGATTAACCGTGGCGGTTTTTTTACAATGTCCGCCACGGTTAATCAGGCCCAAACGACCCATCTGTAAGCCCAAACCAGCCCACTACCATGTCAAGCATATAAAAGCAAGAGAAACCCTAACATCTCTCCCTCACCCCTCCCCTCATCCCGAGCCGCACTTCTCTCCGTGACGCGCATCCTCACTTCTCTCCACCAATCTCCCTCTCCACCGCACTTCTCTCCCACACCCCTCCTGTCATCCTCACTTCTCTCCACCGCATGCATCTCCATGCGCAGCCTCTCGACCGCATCTCCCTCTCCACCGCATGCACATGCACCGTCTTGGCCTCCCGTCCGTGAACCCGACACGACGGCGCGCAGCGTCGCGGGATCCACGGCCACAGCGGCGGCAACCACGGCCCACGGCGGCGGAGCAGCGGCGGAGCGGCGGATCGCGGGCGGGCTTGGCGGGAGGCGGCGGATCCGGCAGCGGCGCTTTGCTCCAGCTTCAACGGCGGCGGCGGTCGGCGGCGGCGGCGGCGTCGGCGTCCAGCTCGAGCTCCATGGCGGCGCCCTCCAGCTCGAGCTTCGTCGGTAGCCGGGGGCGGCCTCCAGCTTCGAGATCCGGCCCGCGGCGGCGGCGCTGGCACCGGCGACCGAAACCCCTAGTGTCGGCGGGCCCGATCTGGGCGGATTTGGGCTTTTTGTTTTTTATTTTTTATTTTATTTACCATGGCGGGCATTGTAAGAAGACCGCCACGGTTAACTCGATTTTGCGTGGCGGACAATTGCCCCCACGGATTAACGCGTGACCCTAGCTCGTGGCGGACCTAATGCCCCCACGAAAAATCTAAAATGCCCGCCACGGAAGTTCATTTATGTAGTAGTGCTAGAGCACCTAGATCTGAGCGGGAATAGTCTCAATGGATCATCTGGTGGTCGTATTCCAGAGTTCTTGGGCTCTATCAACAGTCTAAAGCATCTGGACTTGTCTAGTATACCATTTTCTGGTAGAGTCCCTTCTCAGCTTGGCAACTTGTCAAACCTGCAATATCTTGACGTTTTTTGGTCTACATTACTTCAGCCGAAACATATGTCAAGGCTAACACACCTGCAAGTCCTTCAGTATCTTAACCTCCGTGGAGTAAACCTCAGCGCAGTTGGCGACTGGGCTCTTGCAGTGAACATGCTTCCTTTTCTCAAGGTCCTTCAACTTTCACAATGTTCACTTACAAATGCAAACCAATCTCTCCCACGCTTTAATCTTACAAACTGTTGACAATTAAATTGGTAACACACCAAATAAAGAGCTAGATAAAAAATTAGGGCAAGCCGAATTTAGGAATCGGCTGGCGCCTAGGGATATCCACACCTAGACCGAGTGCCTCCAGCGATGAGCGCGTCACGCAAAACCACGTCGCCGGAGGAGCCTCGTCGGGGCGCGCGATATGCATGACACGCCCGGCGAAGTCTCTAGAAACCCGAAACCCTACACGCCGGAACGGACCCGTGATGGCGTGCAATAATATGGGGTGCCCTAGCCGGCCTGACCGCTCTAGGGCTTGGTCATCGTCGATCACCTGTTAGTTGGCAGCGGCGGTGAAGGAGTGAAGAAGAGGAGAGAAATTAGGGTTTGTAGATGTGTTTGTGTCGATTGGATGTAGATGGGATCAAATCGGCCATTAGCCTCTTATTATATAGAGGGGTATGTGGTCTTATCCCCTTAATTAGGAAACCGTCTTAGATACGTTTCCAATCATAAAACTCGCCCAAAAATCGATTAGGAATTAAATCGGTTCGGAATAAGAGTTTCCCAACTCGCTGGAAGGTAGAGACATGAAATTTCTGGACACCCTAGACATATTTGGGGTCTAGTTGATAAATCTCCCAAAATTCATAATTAATTCATCCGGGCTTCAAACGAGGCAAACCATATATGTTTTTTGATCAGCGCGACGAGAGGAATGAAACAGTGAATTCCGTTATTAATTTTGAGAAACTTGACCAGGTCGTCTTGGCCAACTTTGTTAGAAGGCTAAACCAATTTCAGGGGCCAGGCCGTCGGTTTAGCCGAATTAGGGCGATGTCTTCTATCTTCCAACGTGTCCACAAGTAAGTTTTGTTCTTGTTCCCATAGATTGATACCTCAGCACCAAAATACTTGACCTTTGCTGATTCATTCCAATCAGGAGCCTCCATTATTTTTAAGATTTTGTGTACTAGTGATGGCTGGGCGGGGGCAAGGCCCTACCATATGGCTTTCTCATCATATTCAAGTTACCAAAAATACCAACAGACAATTTTTTGGGTGTCAACATATGGCCTCCTGTTTTTAGGTGAGGGGGTGCACGAACCTCAAAACAAGACAAGAAAAACCGAACAACAACGATCGGTTGCCCAGTGACTAAATGTAATACTAAGTATCGGCCATTTTTGTTCTAAGAATGATGCATGCATCAGCTATTATTTGGAGAGCACTAGGCCTCTTACCAGACACTAGGGAAATTTTTAAGATATCTCCTGTTAATTGCCTTCAAGAAACTCTCATCTTTGATTGTATCTTTTTTTTCCAACCGGGATACCCATTTCCATTACCAAGCAACAGAAATACACAGCATTTGAGATACATCGGATAAGCAGGATAAGGAGATGACCCAGTGTCATCGACAGAAAGATATTAACGACTACTGTTTGAAAACCGACAACTTCAACAACCATCAACCTACGGGGATCTTTGATTGTATCTGGCGTATATGAGTTCTCGGAAGATCATATTTTAAGGATCCTCCCAATTAAATGACTTTTTGTAAGCCTTTTATTTATCTTGGGTTATCCTCAACTTTCTTTTAATTGCCCTGATCATTTTCTAGGCATTCCAGTAACAAAACATTGTTGATCCTTTCATAATGTAAACTCCACTGAAGTAGTAGAGCTTGTATCCTGCAAAAAATTTAATGAAGGAACTCTCTAATTTTTCAAATCTGTACTAGAATATTACCGATTTAAAGTAATTGAAGCCAAGTTGTTACTTGAAAACACCTAGGAATCGGCTTAGCCGATTTGAAAAATCAGCTTAACCGGTCCATGCACAAGAGGCACAACATGGTCAGCTTGACGGCCTACCACTACCAATCTAGCCGACACGGCGTCACCAAGCTACTGAACTGGCCCGGCTACCATGATTCTGGCTGGGCGCAATGACTGTGCACCGATTTTGGTCAAATCGGCACCATGGTAATGTTGAACCATCGCTGATCCACATGCAAGCATCTAAAAGCACTATTAACACCATTAATCGGCCAAATTTGATTAACAAAGTAAGACACAATTTAAAGAATGCATATATAATCGGCTCAAACAAGATTGGGCATTAGCTCGTTCTTGCCCCCCAGGCCTTAAGTCATCGAAATATAATTCCCTAGAGACCACAATAGGTATAGCACGATGGTTGTAAACATTCATCCTCTACATTGCATGCTGAGGGAGATAACAAAGTATCGACCATATGAATTCATCCATACCAACCAGCACAGCCAAAATAAGAATATGAGGGATGACCATGCATACCTAGGGATGAATTCCACACATGCATACCTAGATGATGCCATGATCAATGGTTTTGATGATTTGGTGCAAACCTCCAACATGGCGATTGTGTCTTGAATCCTTTTCTTTTATTTTTAGCTTGTGATGCACCACTTCCTTGATCACCATCCTTTTGATCTTTAATGCTTCCTTTAGGGACCCATGCTAAGCCCCTTCCTTTTTAGCTCTTCTGCACTGAGCTTCTACACTTCTTTTTCCTACCACCTTGGTAAACCGAAAGAGCACATCGGTTTTAACTTTGTTTTCAATAGCGGCAATTCTTCTCTCATCTTAGGTACTTTTATCTCCTTATGTTCAGATTTCGTACCTACAACATTGATAGAAAAGTTTTTAACTTGTTTACCATTAATAGCCGGATTTTTCAGGGAATGTAATCGGCTTTTCAATGGTGTCATTCGAGATCTGAATTTTCCTTTTTCCTACCATCAAACTTCACGTGGTAAACTTGCTTTACCACTTTCTTTTTGGAAGAGCTTTAATATTTATTTATTCTTAGTGATGTTTATAAGATGTTTTGGAGCAAGGTTGATGTTAGTCATGTTCCTAAATTATATTTTATAATGACAGTTTGACTGGGTTTGACCTGATTTGACCATGATAGTGCTTTGTCTTGTTTTGATTAAAAGTCCTAGCTAGGGTTTATGCATGTGTGTGCACCCTTCATGAAATGTTTGGATAATTTAGTGTGGAACAAAAGGTGTTATATGATCGTTTCATGAAAGTGGATGGATCGTGTTCGAAAAGTCGAAAATAGCTTGATTTGAATGAAATTAGGGTTTGCTTTGACCATCGGAGTAACCGTGCTTCGATTGATCGTAGTTTCCAAACTAGGCGAATTAGGAGAAAGTTTGTATCGTGTCTTGCTCAGATTTTCGTAAGGAACATTTCATTCGATTGGAGTTTTTGCTGAATCAGCCGCGTATCCGCGAAAGCACAGGGGCAAAAACAGATCAAATTAGGGTTTAGAATTTGATTTTCGAGGCGCTTGGACTTTTTTGGCGTCACTAAAGACACCGGCCGACCACCGTCCTGGCCTCTGCCGCGCCTTGGCGTGTCGTCGCGACACGTAAGCCCTGGCGCGCTGTGTCTTCATGTGGATGCCTTCGCCCTCCGGCACTTGCCCTCCCTTTCCCTTACTGCGTCCAAGCCCGCAGCCTTGCGGCAAAGCGGCCGACCCGCCATGGCCGTCCGCGGCACCCGCCAGCGCCGTCCTCGCTCACCACCGCACCTCGGCCGTCAAAACTTCGCCCAAACCGTGCGCCTGCTTCCTTCTAGCTACCTCGGCGTCCAACTTTCGGCAGAGCCAAGCGCGCCCATAGAAACGGCGTGCATCGCGCGGATTTCGCTTCGCCCAGGAAATTCCGGCCAAGCCCGGCGCCGCCGCGCGGCACCCACCACCCACAACGGCGATTCAGCGTGCACATGGCGCCCGTCACCTCGCCCTCCCCCCAACTCCACAACCACACCCCGCCCCGGCCAACGGCAGCGGAGGCCGAAACACTCGGTTTCCGCCATGCCCCGTCCCGCCGGAAGCGCCGCTTTCACCACCCCGCCCATGGCCAGCCCAGCCACGAACCTTCTCAGGCCAACCTAGCGTGGCGCCCCATGACCGCCTCGATGTCGTGGTGGTGAAAACCTAACCCGTTGGACCCGCCTTGGCCCCACCGCGCCCGGAACGCGGCTGCTCCGCTCCCGAACACTGGCCAAGCCGGGTATCCGCCGTTAACGCCACGATTCGTCGATCCCTCGGCCGCCAAACCGCGGAACGGTTACGCGCTTGGCCTCGCAAATACCCATGCTCGCCTCGCCGACAATTCGTCGCCGAAACGGCCCGCCACGCCGACATGCAAGCGCCGCCGTCCGCCGTCTCGCTGTCGGCAGCGCCGCCCGTCCACCGCAGCTTGCGAACGGCCACCAATCGGCGGTCTCGTCGACACCTATGTATATGTGATATCCAAGCTTGGGGAGCTCACGGGCGCCATCTGCAAGGTGGTACGGTGGACATTGCCAAGGCCTCTGTGTTCTGGCCCCGATGATGCCAAGGCGCCAAATGCGTGTGTTAATTTCCCTACCAAGCCCGCGGGAGTGATCCGGCACTGGTTGTGGATGCAAAGTGTTGTGGATGCAAAGTGTTGTGGATTTCATTCTACTCTGTTGCTTTGTACTATAGAAATTCAAAAGCTTGATGTGCACTACGGAAACTGGCTCTTTGCCAAGCGTAAAACTCTTTGTCGAGTGCCAAGTATTGGGAGCAACACTTCGGCAAAGGGGAACACTTCGGCATCACAAGCTTTACCGGCGTCTAGCCCTCGACAAAGACAGACACTCGGCAAAGGGTCTCCTTTGCCAAGTGTTGGCACTCAACACTCGATCGGTAACCAATTTTTATTTTTGATTTTGACTTGAATTTTTTTCAGTAGCTTTCCTATTGGATTTACTGCTCCATGTACAAATTTGGAAAAAGTTTCATACTTTTACTATATTACTTTATTTTACCTATTTTATTTGAATTTATTTTCATAACTCAAATTTTAACTTTAATTCATTCAAATAATGGAAATTAATGAATTGAAAAAATGATATTCTTGCTTGTGAGTCTAATATGAGGCCTAGGGACACACTTTCGAAAAATCGATCATCTTGTGCGCGAAAACATGTTGATTCACTTGCAGAGTGAATCAGTTTTAAATTCTATAAAAAGCAAAACGAAGTTTGAAAATTATTAAATTTGTCAAGTCGTCGTGATATCACATGTATAGACTGTGATTTAAATTTAAGAATGTTTTGTTCAATGTGGCATTATGGATGGCACAAACCACAACACCTCATCTCAACATTTACCGGTGGCTACGTGGTGGCCACCGGTAAATCGGCTCCCACCTTTGAGTCTTGTAGATGAAAGTGGCCTTGGGAGTTGGGAGAGCTCGCGTAATACTGTAGTACTAGCGAACTCAAGGACCGCACTGTTGGCCTCCCGCACGCCCAAATAGGGCTTGTGTGCGTCGTCCTTCACTCCTTCATGGGCGCCCAACCATACCGTCGTAGGTCGATGGTTGATGTCGTGCCCCATCCTAGACTGTGAGGTGAGGTGAGATGAGAGGGATGGAACAGCGAATCTACCCACAGCCGTATACCATGCTGTCGAGCTTCGATTTTTGCTCATGCCAAACCGATGTTTTATCGCTATCGGGGTCCACGGTTTTGTTTGGTGCGCGTTAAGCTGCACCTGCACCTCTAGCACCAGTTCCAGCCTATAGGCGAGTGTCAAACATCTGGCCCTCCACAAAGAGGATGTGCCAGCTGGCACCGCCCTCTATCCTATTTGGTTGGGAAAAAAAACTTTGCCAAGTGCCAGATCTGGCAGCACTCGGTAGACACAGGCCCTTGAAATAAAATGAAATTAAGGCAATTTAAGAAAAATGCCTTTAATTAACAGACGTGTTGTAGTGTATATTTTTGCCCTTTTTTTTGGCTTCTGGAATGAATGTTTTGTTGAGGGTCTTGGACATCAAAACAAGATGAAGAAATTCGTGGAGGTGTCTATAGTATATGTGACTGATCCTCCTTATTAGAAGCGAAGGGCAGCTTGTAAGTAGGCACCAAGCAGGGACACCCATAAGTGGTGGTTATATCTAGTGATTCACACATATTATATGCATTCGTTCATGTTTAATAACCACGTCTTAGAATGGATATCCAAGAACAGGAGGATTGGATCGAAAAGCTGCGACGACATGATTGGTATGCTACATGCCAATATTTGAAACCATGCATATACACAAGCGTGGCAAGTGTTGCTTGTCAATTTCTTATGACAAAATGGCACCTAAAAAAGGACTGTATACGAGTACTTCACCAGACATTGGTTACTCAATACAAGACATCTCATTTATTTATTATTAGATATATTGAGTAGGATACTACTCAGTGGATTCATACATATATGAAACCAACCATGATATTACACTCACTCACACAATATTTAGCTTAAGCTTGCCTTTCAGTCTGCGGTGAGAGATGGTTCATCGGCAACAATGTCTTCACCGGTCTCGTCATTGTGCTCGTATGTGATAATGGCACGTTCAACTCCTGGTGATCGGTTTGTAGATGGCGCATCGTTAAGTTCTCACGACAGTTATCTGAATATCATCTCCCGTTTGTCCCTAGATTGTGTCAATCACTACAGGAAACTCAGGCTTTGCCGAGTAAAAAGTTTTGCTGAGGGCAAAAAGCTTTCGAGCGAAACATAGGCACTTTCGGCAAAGCCTCTCTTTTGCCAAGAGCCGCCTTTGGTAAAGAAAAGCGTCACGGTATTGAAAAAGATTTCCCAAGAATCGGGCCGTCAGCAAAACTATACCCTCGGCAAAGGCCCACTTTGTCAGCGTCGACTCACGGCAAGGACCCCGCTCACGGAGAAGAGCCGCCCTGTAACACCGTCCCGCGCCATCGACTTTGCCGAGGGGCCAGACGTTTGCTGCTTGGCAGATTGTAAGTAGGCACCAAGCAGTGACACCCATAAGTGGTGGTTAACTAGTGCTTCATACATATGCATTGGTTCATTTTAATAACCACGTATTAGAATGGATGTCCATGAACAGGATCGGATCCAAAGCTGCGGCTATTAATCCATGATTGGTATGCTGCATGCCAATATTAGGAACGATGCATCTACACAAGCGTGTCAAGTATTGCTTGTCAATTTCTTGTGACATAATTGCACCTAAAAGGACTGTATATGAGTCAGACATAGGTTACTCAACACAAGACATCTTATTTATTTATTATTAGATATATTGAGTAGAATACTACTCAGTAGATTCATCGTAGAAACGTACATATATGAAACCAACCATGGAATGGAAGTCATGCTTGCCTTTCAGTCTGTGGTAAGAACTGGTACCTCAGCAACAATGTCCACACCCTCGTCGTCATCGTGCTCGTATTCGATAATGGCACGTTCACTTCCTGGTGTTCGGTTTGGAGATGGCGTACCGCCATGTTCTACCACAGTTATCTGAAAATCATTTCCCTTTTGTGCCCGGATTGTGTTAATTGCGTATTCAAGGGTCTCGCCTTGCAGAGTATCCCACTGTATAGGCGCCATGATCACGTTTCTCTCTTTTTTGAAACTGTTATAATAACAATAAGAATCAATAACTGGGCAATATGACATATATATAATCAATAACAAATAAACATGTTGTTTCGAACTAACGTTATCACACTTCCATACTAATAAATGAAATGGAATACATACCAAAGGAGCTGCAAATAGTTTACTAAATGTTTAAAGGAATTTTCTTGAAAGCAAAAACTAACAAAGAAATGCATGAGAACCTGCAGAGAAGAAGAACGCAGTAGCTTGTGGCAATGATATGCGCTCTATGTATATGTGTGTATATATACACACTGAGATCTATATAGCAGCTTGTTTCTTCTCGGTGAAAATAATGCAAGGGTTTTGTCCATCTTTCATTTGGAAACATGGTCGTATTGCCCTTTTGCTGTCAATAAACTATAGCTGTCGACCATAACAATACATAATGTGTACATAACAATGCATGCTGTCTCTAGCTTTGACTTATTAAACTTCTTCATGTGCTCCTACTTAGTAAACATGGTCTATTCTTCTCCTGCTTCGCAGGGAGACAGCTGAATGCACATAGTTTACACAGCCCGTGACTCAAACAAAGTTCGTGAAAGCACAAATGTGTATACGCAAGCATGTGCTGCGTGATAATTAATAACAAGAACGTTGAACTAGCACGCACCTATATATGTGTGTCTAATTAATGTTTAATTATAGAAATTACAGTAAATCCATCCTAGTTCACAAAAGGTATGGTTCTTGCACCAAAAACTTACTTTACTAATTAGAAGCTCTATCATTAATCTCACGGTGAGGAAAAAAAGATTAAATATCACTATGTGTCGTATATAAATATCACCGTGCCTAATGACAAGGCGTTAGTGCGTTAAACACTAACCACATTGACGGTAAAACAAAGTCATTCGATCCATCCAAGGCCAATTCCGACCACCCCGACTCCTGAAGCACGGGCACT
The DNA here is from genome assembly GCA_015847255.1 of Hyparrhenia diplandra. NCBI lineage: Eukaryota > Viridiplantae > Streptophyta > Magnoliopsida > Poales > Poaceae > Hyparrhenia > Hyparrhenia diplandra. The sequence goes on along the minus strand of JADLZK010000633.1, from coordinate 106,216 downwards.
GCCACGGCTGACTCCTCCAAGGGGACTACCGTCCCACCCAACTCCTAGAGTGCGGGTCCCATCACGGCGGAACCCTGATGTGTGGGCGCATCTCAGCCGACCCACGGGGTGATATATCCGACTCTGCCGACACCCAGGGTGCAGGTCCCATAACCACCGACCCCACGAAGGAGATCTCCGTCTCGCCCAACTCCCCAGAGGGGATCTCTACCTCGCTCGATGGTATTATGCAAAATAGCCCTCGGACAAGGTGAATAAGCCCCAAGAGATCTGTGTCCTTTCCAACTAGGGAGGGTGTTCCATAGATGACTCGAGTTGCCTCCAATCATTCCAAACTAGACCCGTCCACCCTGAAGTGACACAAAATGATGATGGACCAGTTCTAGGCACCCACGACAGCCCTTGATACAACGTTGGGTAACACTAATTTGCTTATTGGTGTATGGCCTCTGTCTCATCCCATTTCCTATAACGTGATGGGACACCTCGCCTTTGTCTGCCAGAGACGTACAAGGCAACAGGATGAGCACAAGGAATTCATCGCCATTAACGACCACACATCCCAAAGGTCCAGACCTAGTGTCCATGAACCTGAATATGATCGGGTTGGACGAGTAGAACATCTACCTCCTCACTATTGGCACCATTGTTGCTTAGTAGTTTATTTACCGTGTAATTACAAGCTCGTGCGAGTCTGCTAAGGTTGTTTGGTGTGGGTATCGGTACCCTTTCGATTACTGTAATCGAACACTATTTGTGACTCAACTCCTTTTCTTTTAATGAAAAACGTTCTAATGCATGATCTCAAAAAAAAAATTAGAGGACCATACTATTCTTTTGTTTTTCTCTTTCTTCTTTTCCTCATGTCCCTCTTTTCTTCTTCCAATCAGTAACATACCCTCCCCTTGAACTATAAAAGGAGAAGCAGGGTTCTCCATGCAGACCACGAGGAAAATAAGCCATCGCTTTCATACACACTTGACTCACCACGAGAGACTTGGTAACTCTCCCTTCCGTTGACACCAGATTTTGGTCGAGAAAGGATTCAGCCCAGAAATCGTGGTGAACGGAATAGCCGCCCAAAAGGAGTGTATTTTGTCAAGAGAGATGAAGTGATGTGACGGTGAATTCTGAAGTTAGTGCTGATGGGAGCTCAAGCAAGAATTCTATACTTGACATTGCATCTGCTAGTACTTATGAGGATGTTACAAATAATGTAACTTTGATTGGCCGAGAAGGCATGCTAGTTGTAACAAAGAGCGAATTCTCCGACATTCCAATTAATGGTTCATTCAAGAAAACATTTAGAGGGCGGGACTATTTTATCTCAAGGCAATTCTGATCTTGCTAACGTGAAGGACAATGGACAAAACATGCTTGAAGCTACCCAATGCAAGTCTGAAGATAGTGAAGCTGATTGTAACACCCCAAATTTTGGCTCTTTTGAAATAGTTTTAAATGTAGGAAAATTAAAATTTTTCATTAAATTAAAATTTAATATAGGGTTTAGAAACTTGGTTGTGCATTCATGTTGAAGCATTGTTTATTTTGTATTGTTTGGTCTTTGGTTTGATTCAAAAGGAATTCAAATTCTCTTTGAAATGTATTTGAAACTTTGGTTCAAATAAAAGAAAACCATTCTATTTTTCTTCTCCTTCCTTTCCGTCATTTCAGCCCAGCAGGTCCAGTCGGCCCGTCTCTTTTCCTTCTTTGTTTTCCTGTTGGACCAAAGCCAATGCCTAAGATTCATCCTGGGCGGCCCAACTCGGTGGAAACCAGCAGCTCAGCTGCTCACCTCCTTTGTATGGCCGACAAGTGGGTCCGTCCCCTACCTTTCCCCAACCGAAGCCAAAGCCAGCCGTAGTCAAGCCCGGACACCGTATCTAACCCGACCTCAGGTTTTCCCTACGCGTTCGGTGCAAGCCGAGCCTTTATAAGCGCAGCGCCCGTGTCTGGCGTCCACGCTTTTCCCATCTAATCGATCTAGGAAGAAGAACAGTAAACTACTTGCTACAACTAGTACATGTAAAAGGATAAATTGATAATTTGGTTCATGTCCCTTGGCTTCTAGCGATCCCTCTTTTGTAACCCGCTGCGCTGCCTTGGCATTCACCAGGAGCTGTGTCGGATGGGCTTGGTCCATGGCCCATAAGGCCAATCAACGATTGGTCCCTGACATTGGGCCCCCAGGGCAGAGGCAGCTCCTAACACTGGATCATCTTATATAATCCCCAAGAATGCGTGGCACCAGCACCCCAATTCTATCAGATAGTGGACGGCATGTCCGCATGTGGAGACTGGATCGTCTTATAATCCCCACAGCGCGTGGCACCAGCCCCACATAGAGAGAGTCACAGAGGCTACCAAGCCGACCCATGGCCATGTATGCTCCTGCCAGCTTGTTACTTATCCTTGTAGCCGCGGAACTCCATAGTACAACTCTTGCCGCCCATGTAGGTTCTCAGCTTGGCAACTTGTCAAACCTGCAATATCATGACCTTTCTTGGTCTACATTACTTCAGCCAAAACATCTGTCATGGCTAACACACCTGCAAGTCCTTCTGTTTCTTAACCTCCGTGGAGTAAACCTCAGCGCAGTTGGCGACTGGGCTCTTGCAGTGGACATGCTTCCTTATCTCAAGGTCCTTGAACTTTCAGAATGTTCACTTACAAATGCAAACCAATCTCTCCCACACTTAATCTTACAAACCTTGAGGTGCTGGATCTCTCTGGCAACTTACTTGACTATCCAATTGCATCATGTTGGTTTTGGAACATAACACATCTCAAGCACCTAGGTCTTGCATCCACACGGATTTGTATGGTCCACTTCCCCTTGCACTAGGACGCATGAAATATCTCCAAGACCTTCATATTTCATCATCCTCATGGTCATTTTATCCAAAGGCCAAGTGCATCTTCATAACAAGCCTGAGAAACCTTTGCAGTTTAGAAACCCTGTACATACGGGTTACTTTATGTGGAGATGCGGAGAAATAATAGAGATCCTTGAAAGTCTGCCACGTTGTTCACCCAACAGATTGCAAGAATTGGACCTAGAATCAAATAATATCAGCGGGAGACTACCAAACCAGATGTGGCCATTGACCAGCTTGGAAAGCCTTGACCTGTATGGCAACAGTTGGAATACTCGCAAACTGGATGGGGCAATTAGCCAGCTTGAATTTTCTTTTCCTGGGTCAGAACAGCATCAGTGGATTAATACCAAACTGGATGGGGAAATTAACTAGTTTAGGTTACCTTGATCTATCACAGAATAATATCAGTGGAATACTGCCAGATTTGAAGCGGGCGTTGATAGGGCTCGGGTATCTTGCCCTCCCTTATAATAACATTGTTGGACCTCTACCATCATTTCTTGGGCATTTTACCATCTTAGGTTACCTTGACCTGTTGTACAACCACCTGACTGGACCTCTACCATCATTTCTTGGGCATTTTAGCAGCATAAGTAACCTTGACCTATCGTACAACCACCTAACTAGACACGTGCTACGTGAGATTGGCATGCTCAGAAAATTGGCAAGTCTAGACCTAACTAGTAACAATCTGGATGGCACCATGACAGAGGAACACTTTGCTAGTCTGAAGAGCTTACAATTCCTTGAAGATTCAAAACAGTTCGAAATGACAACCCCCCCTTCAGCTTACAACGAGGAGATTTTGCATCTTGTCGGATGGGACCTCGGTTTCCTTCTTGCCTTGAATGGATGGTGGATATTAATCACCTTGCTATTTTCAACACAGGTATAAATGATTGTCTTCCAGACTGGTTTTGCAGTACCTTTTCAAAGGTCTGGTATTTGAACATCTACAACAATCAAATCTACGGAGGGTTGCCAGCGAACATGGAGCACATGTCGGTACAAAAACTCTTATTTGGTTCGAACCAATTAACTGGTCCAATACCTCCCATGACAATTAGCCTCACCTTGTTGGAGTTATCAGGAAACCTTTTATCAAGACCTTTCATCCAGTGGCTTCCCCTAGTGCCAGTTGCACTCGGGGGAAGAGCCTCCGGCTAATCCTCTAACGGTGAAGGAGCCTTCTCTGGGTGCCGAAAATCATGCACTTGGGCAAGGCTTTGCAAAAGCCGTGCTAGCACTTTCGAGGGCGATTTGACGCCGTTGGCCGGCGGCCGACGGCGTTTTTCTTGTTTTATTTTATTTTCTTCCCCAAGTGTTTTCCTTCTCTTAGTGCAACACTCGGGAAGGAATTTATCCTTTTTTTAAAAAAAAAACAACCCTCTTCCCCGAGTGGCGCAGCCCAGGCGCTCAAGGAAGAAATTTGTCTTTTATATATATAAAAAAACCCTCTTCCCCGAGTGCCGCATCCCAGACACTCGGGAAGCCACCTCTAATTTTTTTTCCATGTAAACAACCAAGCATATATATATATCACAAACCACAAATCAACAGCAATATATCACAAACCACATTTATAAATCACAAACGATCAAGTTTGTCTGAAATCCACAACATATTACAAACCACACGTTGAAAAGTACACACTATTCCAAGTTCACAAGTTGAATACATAAAAATGACTCCACAGGCGGGTCACGATGGCTGCGAGGGTTGGGACGCCCCACTGTGCGATTCAGGAGATGTTCAAGGTGGGGGCCCGGCGCGCGATGCCGGCGATCCTCCGACAGGGTTTGATGCCGTCCCCGATTGATGCTGCAAAAAAAAAGAGAAGATATTGCACGTGAGTGACAAGATAAAAATGTAAGGAGTGTAAATAAAAGTTGAAAATTCGACAGCACCTCCCCTGCACAAGGAGGTGCCAAAACCTGCAAGAAAAACGTCGGCACGAAGGCCGACAACCACATTTCTGGCACGAAGGCCGACAACAAATCCGGCATAAAGGCCGACACATCAACAAATCCAGCACAAAGGCCATCACTAGGTTTGACACTAAGCATGAGCAAAGAAAGTAAAACAATTTTACTCATACTCACGGGAGTAGACTCTCGGCGATGTGGTGGGTGGCTTCTCATCAATCTCCAAGGCCGGTTGATGGCCAAAGTTTTCACCATAGTAGGCCCTGAAAGCTTAAGCTTTGGTGTTGTATTTTTTGTAATAATTACCAGGGTTGCCGGTGAAAATGAGTGATTGCATAGCGAAGTTGCTCCATGCCGCTATAGCGCACTATTTAAATTGTGGATTATATGATGTAAACACATCAAAAACTTGTAATAACCCATATAACTCATGCTCCCAACAAGTAGACACATAGTTGTATCACTCTAAAATGTTTTACTTATTAAAGCCTATACACAATATACACAATCCCAAGTAGCATTAAACAAATTAAACCTTAAATGCATTTCAACAGAAAAAAAATATTTCACGAACAATTTCAACTAAAAGCAGACAAATCATGGATGGGCTTCTTCTCTTGGCTTAGTGCCTCATCATCCACACTTGTTGCGGTATCATCAGCCATCTTAGTTGCTTCCTTAGCCACCTGCTTTGCAAGATATGTTGCAACATGCTTAACATACTCTTCCTACCAGTACTAACCGTTACATGTTCCAATGTCATCCCACTGAAATTACAACATCAAATGAGAAACGTTAATCAAAATCATCATGAAAAAAATGGGTATGAACCATAACCCGACTAACATGACCAAAAAAACAACTCACCTTTGCGATCTGGACACGTGTAAAAGATGTGACCCTTGTTGGGACCCTCATTTTTCACTTGGTATTCTAACACGATCTTCTTGTCACGGATGTCGCATGGAATGAGGGGAGGTCCGGCCTGAGACGCTTAGGAACTCCACGGGGAGCTCGAGGAACCGGAAGAGCTTGTCATACTTGATCACGGGGTATTACAACGACCCTTCATCGGCGGCGGCACGACGCGACCTTCATTGGACGGCGGCGCCAGCGACGGCGGCGATGGCGCCTTGACGGGCGGCGGCGGCGTCGCGGGGCGACCTGCGGCGTGGGGGCGGCGGGCGGGGGGGACGCGACAATGGCGGCGCCTTGGCGGATCTCGTGGCGGCGGCGCTGCTCCGTAGATGGGCTCGGCGGGGCCTGTCGGGTTTTTCATTTTTTTATTTTTCAAAACTTGGACTGTGGCGGGCATTATAATTTGCCCGCCCGCGGTTAATTTATTAATCGTGGCGACGGGCACTCGTAGCCCGCCACGCTTATTCGCGATTTACCGTGACCTTTCATTAGTGACGGGCGGTTAATTTATTAACCGTGACGAACGCACTGTAGCCCGCCACGCTTATTCGCGTTTACCGTGACCTTTCATTAGTGACGGGCTCAAATGCCCGCCACGCAAAAATAAAATTCGCTCGCCACGCAAAATCTTTTGGGTACTAGTGATGTCGGTACAAAAACTCTTATTTGGTTTGGACCAATTAACTGGTCCAATACCTCCCATGACAATTAGCCTCGCCATGTTGGACTTGTGAGGAAACCTTTTATCTGGACCTTTCCAAAGAAATCTTGAAGCTCCTTACCACTAATTACACTTTCTGTTTTCTAGTTTACACCATTGTTTGATTTCCATAAATGCATTTGGAACATTGTATGTCTTTGATTACGGTGAGAATTTTTCTATATTAAAGGTGTGAAATTATTTGCAATGATTTTTTTTTTGTACTGTCACTAATCCAGATCAAGACTACAGTAGTGCAGTCCAAACCCCTTCACTTGTTAGAAAATGAAACGGCGAGAACCAAAAGCAGTAGTGATGTGGGGTTCAAATCACTGTCGGGTCAAAAATACCGGCGGTGATTTGAAGATAGAATGCAAGTTCACTATCCAACCGCATCGCGATGTGATCAAACACTGCCGGGTGCCCCTTCGACCGACGACATTTTTTATCCAAGCAATACCGGTTCGAAGTCAAAGGACAACGTTGATATTGAGAACACTATTGGGCTTGAATGAACCGACTTAATTGAGGGAAATAACACTATCGGGTTAGATTGTGCCAACAGTGTAGCGAAGAGACAGCAATGTCGGTTTATTATGGACCCGACTGTGATCACTCTATTAACAATGTCGGTTGATTTTTAACTTCGACATCGTTATTACGATTGACACTATCGGTTGGTTAATGCAGACCCACGGTGTTGTTTCTATCATCGATAACGGTTTGTAATTCAAACTGATAGTGTTTGTTGTAATAACACTACGGTTTGTTTGTCATTCCTTTGTCGGGCCCATGCTAACCAACGTTTTCGTTTTAAAATTTTTAATTTTAAATTTATTCATGGAATTCAGTTCTTTTTAATCCCTAAACGCATAAATTGGTATCAACAAAACATGACAAGGTTCAACGGTTTACAAGTTTTAAATTCTATAAAGAGCAAACGAAGTCTAAACATCATGAAATTTGTCGAGATGTCGTGATATCACATGTATAGGCCGTGATTTAAATTTAAGAACATTTCGGTGCAAGGTAACATTCGGATGGCACAACCAGAACACCTCATCTCAACATTTACTGGTAAATGCGGCACACCACCTTTCAGTCTTGTTGAGTCGAATGGCCTGGTGGGAGAGCTAATATCATTCCAGATGGCCTTGAGTTCCGAAAAATGACATTGCACTAATGTTGAGTCGAGTGGCCTTGGGTGGGAGAGCTCGTGGAGTACTAGCGAACTCAAGGACCGCACTGTTGGCCTCCCGCACGCCCAAGGGCCCGTGTACGTCGTCCTTCACTCCTTCATGGGCGCCCTGCCATACCGTCATCGTTGATGGTTTGATGCCGTGCCCCATCCTGGACTGTGAGGTGAGGTGAGATGATAGGGGATGGAACAGCAAATCCACCCACGGCCGTATACCATGCTGGACTAGTGAACACAAGGACCGCACTGTTGGATATATTATCAAGACACAGGTTACTCAACACAAGACATCTCATTTATTTATTATTATATATATTGAGTAGGATACTACTCAGTAGATTCATACATATACGAAACCAACCATGGATGGAAGTTCAGATATTACACACTCACACATTATTCAGTGCTTGCCTTTCAGTCTGTGGTAAGCTCTGGTTCATCGACAACGATGTCTTCACCGCTCGCGTTATCGTGCTCGTATACGATAATGGCACGTTCAACTCCTAGTCCTGGTGATCGGTTTGGAGATGGCGCATCGTTAAGATCTACTGTAGTTATCTGAAAATCATCTCCCTTTTTGTGCCCGGATTGTCTCAATTGCGTATTGAAGGGTCTCGCCAATCAGAGTACTCCAGTCTATAGGCGCCATGATCACGTTTCTCTCTTTTCAACTGTTATTATAATAATAATAAGAATCAAGGGATAACTGGGCAATATTGACATATAATAAATAAAAAATAAACATGTTTTCTTCGAACTAATGCTATCACACTTCCATACTAATAACTAGATGTCTTAATGGAATGGAATACATACCAAAGGAGCTGCAAACAGTTTACTAAAATGTTTAAAGGAATTTTCTTGAAAGCAAAAACTAACAAAAGAAATGCATGAAAACCTGCAGAGAAGAAGAAGAACGCGGTACCTTGTGGCAATGATATGCGCTCTATGTATATGTGTGTATATATACACACTGAGAGTCTGAGATCTATATAGCAGCTTGTTTCTTCTCGGTGAAAATAATGCAAGGGTTTTGCCCATCTTCCATTTCGAAACATCATCCTATAGCTGTCAATAACTTAACATCATCTTAAATTTGAAAATAATGCAAGGGTGCTGTCAATAACTATGGCGTACGTGCGTGCATCAGCAGCACTGCGGTGACCGTTCTGGACGGAACGCTGCAACGTCATGGTCGCAAGATTATTTTTGAAATTTCTTTCAAAAGAGGTGTTGAAAATAATGCAAGGGACCATAACAATACATAATTTGTACATAACAATGCATGTTATTGCTAGCTTTGACTTATTAAACATCTTCATGTGCTCCTACTTAGTAATGATCGTGTATTCTTCTCCTGTTTCGCAGGGAGACAGCTGAATGCACATAGTTTACACAGCCCGTGACTCAAACAATATTCGTCAAAGCAATGTTTCATGTGCGTGAATAATAACAAGAACACTAGTACTATATGCAAGCATGTGAAGTGTGATAATTAATGACAAAAGGTATGGTTCTTGCACCAAAAACTTACTTTACTAATTAGAAGCTCTAGCATTAATCTCACGGTGAGAAAAAAAATCAAAATTCTTAAAATGCCCATAATAATGAACTATGTGTCGTATATAAAATATTATGGTGCCTAATGACAAGGCATTAGTGCATATAAGCAGTAGCCACATCGATGATAAAACAAAGCCATACGACCCATCTAAGGCTAATTCCGACCACCACGACTCCGGGAGCGCGGGCGCCGCCTCGGTTGACTCCTCCAACTTCGGCCGACCCGGGTGCAGGTCCCATGACAACTGACCCCACTAAGGAGATCTACGTCTCGCCCAACTCCCTAGAGGGATCTACGCCTCGCTCGATGGCATTACACAAAATAGGCCCTCGGACGAGGCGCGTCCCAAAAGCGTCATGTCCTTTTCGAAGTGGCGGGTGTGCCGCGGATGACTATGTGATCGTAGCGTCCCCAACTCCCTAGAGGGATCTTTCTGTTAGTTAGGTTTAAAACTTTTTAAATTTCGAGTTTACATTAGCTTTATTATTTATTATGTAAATCTTGTAAAATCCATATCTCCGCCGTTTTAGATCCGAGTTGGTGAATTTGACGTCTATGTGATCGTAGCGGCGTAAGCTAGTGTTCTAAAGCATTTTATTTTATTTCTTTATTGATGGTGTACTGTTCTCATAATATTTCTTTGTTTTCTTTGTGTATGATTGTGTGGACGATTGAATGTTGCTGCGTGATAATTGCTATAGACGGTGAGCTATACGTTCTGGAATCGAGCTTCTCGGTAATCTGGCGTCAGGAGTTCTCCAATCAAGGCAAGTATAGCATGGGAAATTCCTTGTTGTCCTATTCACCATAATCATTAAATTTCATCATGCATGTGTCCACCTTGTTCGACATTAAGGATTACCTAGCTATTGATGACTTGTACCTTGCTACCTATGGGTTTTGCATTTGGGTAGTAACTATGCTAGTGCTCCACATACATCAACCATTGTTCTTGTTCAATGTCAAAGCAAAGAAATATGATTTATGATGTTGTTGTTGTTAAATTTTGTTTATAGGGCGAAAAAAGAGCTTGTGTTTTATTTATGAAGCTCTTAGCTCTCCGTAAGGACTTATTTTGTAACTGATCATCCAGGGACATACGGTACAACTATGGGGGTCACGTGGCTCACGGCTCCGTTGATCAAAGGATCTTGTCTAACTATTTGTTGGGGTTACCGGTTAGGAGATATACAGGGGTTTGTACACTGGGCCCACCGACATGTTAGACAACCCTTTGAAAAAGACTTTATATGATTTTCATTGGCCGTGGAAATCATAACCCATAGTGAAAGTGTACACCTCTGGCAGCGAGTAAAAATCGATATATCAGCCGTGTTCACGGTTATGAACGGCCTTGGAGACACTTACAAAATAGATGATCATTGTTTATTATATGTTTATGATTTATTATTATTCATACTTGTTCATTCATGTGATTATGGGTTGATGGGAAATTCTTGATGCTAATGCTTAAAACTTTGTCAACTAAAAAGCGAAATGCGAGTTTAACGATTGTCTACCCTTTTTGAGCCTCACATACACCCATGTTATATTTGTTGAGTACGACATGTACTTACGCTTGCTTTACATTCAATATTTGGAAAATCCCGGATGGGTAAATGGACTTTGGAGATGAAGATGTGTTTCAAGGAGACCTCATGTAGGCTTGATGTCAACCGGTTGGCAATCCCTTGTGGATTTTGGAGCAAAGACCGAGTGCTAGTCGTTTACTTCGCTTTGTTAGACCTTTGCTTTTATTCATGTAATGAATATTAAACGTTATGTAATAAGCTTTGGATATGATACTCCGGTGATTTGTCTTGCATATGTGTGATTGATCTCGGGGCACATATGTAATCCTTGTATTCGTTTTTGTTCCTTAAAAAACGGGTATGACAAATTGGTATCGGCTCCGTGGTGACCCGTAGGACGCAAGCCTAGATAGAAATTGTCGCCTTAAGGTTTTGAAATTGTTCCAACCCCTTGTTCATGTCTCAACTCCTTGCTTTGACATGTTTTTAGTGTCATCTCTAACCACATTTTTTAGTCATCTGAAGAATATATAGTTTTAAGATCTTTGCCCTTAACATGAAAACCACGATAGTATCGTAAAGATTAAGTTAATGTTTGAAGTGTGAACATTTATTGTTATGTTGCTTTGTTATTATGCATATGCTTGATTTGAATTTTGGTAATGAGTGCTGGAGCTTTGTTGGCATGTCCACAAGTTTCCTAGCTAAGAATATTAAGGTTATAGCTAATATATGCATAATGGGGTTGGCTATCATGTTTCTATCCTTACTGTCTTTCTAGAGCAGTCTGTCACAAGTTGAGGTTTCTCTCTATCTGGAATTCATGAAGTCTTACATATATGTCTTTGACTCTACAGATGGCTGCTCGTGGAGGAAGGGGAGGTCGAGGCCGTGGTAGGGGCAGAGGTGCCGCTAACCCACCTTTGATGACAAATGAGGAGTTGATGGCAATGCAAGGGCAACTCATGCAAACAATGATGCAATTCATGCAGAATAATCAAGGTAATCAGGGAGGAGGTGGAGGACGGCAACATCCACCCGAGAGACAAGCGTGGAGAATTCTTAAAGGGGCATCCTCCATATTTCTCTCACGCTGAAGACCCGCTTGAAGCTGATGATTGGTTGCGTACTATTGAGAGGCAGCTCAACATTGTGCAGTGCGATGATGCTCAGAAGGTGCTATATGCTTCAGGGCAGTTGCAAGGAGCTGCACTAGATTGGTGGGAGTCATACCTATATGGGCGTCCTAACAATGCACCCCCAGTCACTTGGCAGGAGTTTTGCAGAGATTTCAGATCTAGCCAAATTCCTGATGGTCTGATAGCGCTAAAGCAGGCGGAGTTCAGATCTCTGAGGCAAGGTTCCATGACGGTAACAGAGTACCGTGACCGGTTCATCCAGCTTTCTCGCTATGCTCCCGATGACGTCAGGGATGATGCAAATAAGCAACGCCTATTTCTCCAAGGGTTGTATGATTCTCTTAGGCTTCGGCTCATGTCCAACTCTTATGCAAACTTCCGGGGAGTTGGTGAACCGCGCTATATTATTATAGATAATGAGCGCAATGTGATTGACAAGAAGAGGAAGGGAAATAGAGAAGCCTCCGGAAGTAACACCCGTCCTCGTTTTGGTTCTCAGCAGAGGTACCATGGGCCGACCAGCAGTCACTGGAATCAGCCACGTCCTCAGTACCCACAAAATAATCAGTATCAGCAGCGTCCTCAGAACTATCAACAGGGTGGACCTCAAACACCGCATCAGGGAAATCCCAATTCCACTCCAATGAAGAACAGCCCCAGTACTCCTGTTAAATGTTATCGCTGTGGTGATTTGGGACATTATGCTAGCAGGTGTACCAAGAGGTTGAACCCACAAACACCCCAGAAGCAGAACAGTAGCAATCAGAAGCCGTCTTCTTACTCTGGACGGGCGAATAATGTGTCCGCTGATACTGTGCAGGAAGCACCTGGAATCATGATGGGTACGTTTGATATCAACTCTATCCTCGCTACAGTTCTTTTTGATTCAGGAGCTTCGCATACATTTATTTCCCAGACATTTGTTAGAAACAATAGCATACCTATGATTGCCATGAAACACAACATGTTAGTAAACTCACCGGGTGGAACTTTGCAAGCTATGTGTCGTTGTCCCTCTGTCACTCTCTCTTTAAGGGGGGTAGACTTTGCAGTTAGTCCTATTGTGCTGAGAACATCTGGTATTGACATGATTCTGGGATTGAATTGGTTGGGGAAATATCAAGCTAGTATTCAGTGTCAAGAGAAGAAGGTGGAAGTGACTGCACCTAATGGAGACCGAGTCAGTGTTGAAGTAGCATTGCAATCACCACCTACGAGCCTGATGAACCAACTTCATGATGATAGCAACCCGCAAGATTATATTGTGAATGAGTTTTCGGACGTCTTCCCTGATGATTTGCCAGGTATGCCACCCGACCGGGACATTGAGTTTATTATTGAGTTATTACCTGGTACTGCACCTATTGCTAAGCGTCCATATAGAATGGGGGGTAAGGAATTAGAAGAACTCAAGAAATAGTTAAAGGAGTTGCAGGAGAAAGGTTTCATTCGTCCTAGCTCTTCACCTTGGGGTGCACCCGTGATCTTTGTTGACAAGAAGGATGGTACGCAGCGTATGTGTGTGGATTATCATTCTCTTAGTGAAGTTACTATCAAGAATAAGTATCCATTGCCTAGAATTGATGACTTATTTGAACAGTTGAGAGGAGCTTGTGTGTTTTCTAAGATAGATCTTCGTTCTGGTTACCATCAGTTGAAGATTCGAAGTTCAGATGTGCCCAAGACAGCATTTACTACGAGGTATGGGTTGTATGAGTACACAGTTATGTCTTTTGGATTGACCAATGCTCCTGCATACTTTATGTATATGATGAATAAAGTGTTTATGGAGTATCTTGACAAGTTTGTGGTGGTATTTATTGATGATATATTGGTGTTCTCAAAGACCGAAGAAGAACATCTTGAACATCTCAGATTGGTGTTACTGAAAACTTAGAGAACATCGGTTATATGCTAAGAGGAGTAAATGTGAGTTTTGGTTGAAGGAAGTTTCTTTCTTGGGTCATGTTGTCTCTAATGGTGGAATATCGGTGGATCCAAGTAAAGTGAAGGATGTGTTGAATTGGAAGCCACCTACGGATGTAAGTGAAATTCGTAGCTTTCTTGGATTGGTTGGTTACTATAGGAGGTTCATTGAAGGGTTTTCTAAACTTGCTAAACCAATGACTGCTCTGTTAGAGAAGAATGTCAAGTTTGCGTGGTCAGACAAGTGTCAAGCTAGCTTTGAAGAGTTGAAGGAAAGGTTGACTACAGCTCCTGTGTTGGTATTGCCTGATCTAAGTAAGAAGTTCTCTATTTATTGTGATGCATCTCGTCTTGGTCTGGGTTGTGTTCTTATGCAAGAGGGCAAAGTTGTTGCATATGCATCCGCATGTAGTTGAGACAAAAGATGAACTTAATTATCCTACTCATGATCTAGAGTTAGCCGCGGTGGTTCATGCGTTGAAGATCCGGAGGCACTATCTAATTGGGCATAAGAGTGATATATATACCCGATCATAAGAGCTTGAAGTATATCTTTACTCAGTTTGACTTGAACTTGAGACAACGTCGTTGGTTGGAGTTGATCAAGGATTATGATCTTGATGTGCACTATCATCCTGGTAAAGCAAGCGTTGTGGCTGATGCACTTAGCGAGGGAAGAGGTATGCCAATGAGCTTCGGGCAGCACCTAAGACTAAGGAGTTATGTGCGGAGTTTGAGCATCTCAACTTGGGAATCGCGCAAGCAATGTTGTGGAGATAGAAGTGACACCCACCTTGGAGGAAGAAATCCGCAAAAAGGTCAACTAGTGGATGAGAAACTGAAAGAGATAGCGAGAAAATGTAGTAACGGCAAAGCACATGGGTTCCATATTGATGATAATGGTACTTTATGGTTTGGGAAAAGGATACGTATTGCACGAAGTGAAGTCTATTCGTGATGCAATATTGAGAGAGGCACATGAGTCGAAACTTATTCTATACATCCTGGTAGTACTAAGATGTATCTTGATCTTAAAAAGAGAGTATTGGTGGTATGGCTTGAAGAGGGATGTAGCGAGAATATGTGGCCTTGTGTGATACTTGTCAACGTGTGAAAGCTGAGCATCAGAGACCAGCTGGATTGTTACAACCAATGAGGATTCACGAGTGGAAGTGGGAAGTAGTTGGTATGGATTTCATAGTGGGATTGCCGCGCACACAGAAAGGTTATGATTCTATTTGGGTAATAGTGGATAGATTGACAAAGGTTGCTCACTTTTTGCCGGTCAAGACTACCTATAGAGGACCCCAGTTAGTTGAGTTGTACATGGAGAGGATAGTATGCTTACATGGAGTCCCAAAGAAGATTGTGTCAGGATAGAGGTGCCCAATTCACATCTCACTTTTGGGGAGAAGGTACATGAGTCTTTGGGAACCAAGCTAAATTTTAGTACGGCCTTCCATCCACAGGCCGATGGGCCAGAGAGAGAGAGGGTTAATCGGATCTTGGAGGATATGTTGAGGAGCTTACGCTACAATATGGTACTAGGCGGGATAAGAGTTTGCCATATGCTGAATTCTCTTATAACAACGACTACCAACGAGTCTCAAGATGGCACCGTTTGAAACATTGTATGGGCGTAAGTGTAGAACACCATTGTTCGAATCGGGGGGGGAGAGAGTCAAGTGTTTGGAACAGATGTGCTTAGAATTGCCGAAGAAGCGGGTAAGAAAGATCGAGAGAGAACACGAGGGTAGCACAAACCCGTCGGAAGAGTTATCTTGATACTAGAAGGAAGGATTTGAGTTTCAATGTGGGCGATTACGTTTATTTGAAAGTGTCACCTATGAGGGGTGTTAAGAGGTTCAACATGAAGGGGAAGTTAGCTCCAAGATATGTTGGTCCTTTTAAAGTTCTAGCGAGGCGTGGCGAAGTGGCTTATGAATTGAGTTGCTGCTAGTTTGTCCGGTGTGCACAATGTGTTTCATGTGTCTCAACTTAAGAGATGTTTGCGGCGAGTACCTGAGGAGCAAATACCTTTGGAAGAACTTACAGTTAAGGAGGATCTTACATATGAGGAATTTCCGATAAAATTTTAGAGACAGTAGAAAGAGTCACGAAAGTCGGGTTATAAAAATGTGTAAGGTTCAATGGAATCGGTATTCGAGGCGAGAGGCTACATGGGAAAGAGAAGATGAGTTGCGAGAGACATATCTGCACCTGTTTGAGTAAGCCAAGCCAAATCTCGGGACGAGATTTTCTTTAAGGGGGTAGAGTTGTAACACCCGAAATCATATTTACAGTTTTGCCACTGGTTTCAAAAAAGCTCATAACTTATTCGTTTTAAGTCCAAATCGATCCGTTCAAGTCGCATTAGATTCGTAATTCCGTAGTCTTCATATTTATCTTTCTGTTAGTTAGGTTTTAAACTTTTTAAATTTCGAGTTTACATTAGCTTTATTATTTATTATGTAAATCTTGTAAAATCCATATCTCATTTGTTTAGATCCGAATCGGTGAATTTGGCGTCTATGTGATCGTAGCGGCGTAAGCTAGTGTTCTAAAGCATTTTATTTTTATTTCTTTATTGATGGTGTACTGTTCTCATAATATTTCTTTGTTTTCTTTGTGTATGATTGTGTGGGCGATTGAATGTTCTTTGCGTGATAATTGCTATAGGCGGTGAGCTATACGTTGCGGAATCGAGCTTCTCGGTAATCTGAGCGTCGGGGAGTTCTCCAATCAAGGCAAGTATAGCATGGGAAATTCCTTGTTGTCCTATTCACCATAATCATTAAATTTCATCATGCATGTGTCCACCTTGTTCGACATTAAGGATTACCTAGCTATTGATGACTTGTACCTTGCTACCTATGGGTTTTGCATTTGGGTAGTAACTATGCTAGTGCTCCACATACATCAACCATTGTTCTTGTTCAATGTCAAAGCAAAGAAATATGATTTATGATGTTGTTGTTGTTAAATTTTGTTTATAGGGCGAAAAGAGCTTGTGTTTTATTTATGAAGCTCTTAGCTCTCCGTGGACTTATTTTGTAACGATCATCCGGGACATACAAGTACAACTATGGGGTCACGTGGCTCGGCTCCGATTGATCAAAGGATCTTGTCTAACTATTTGTTGGGGTTACCTGGTTAGGAGATATCTGAGGGGTTTGTACACGTGGGCCAGCGACATGTTAGACAACCCTTTGAAAAGACTTTATATGATTTTCATTGGCCGTGGAAATCATAACCCATAGTGAAAGTGTACACCTCTGCGCGAGTAAAAATCGATATATCGGCCCGTGTTCCGCGGTTATGAGCGACCTTGGAGACACTTACAAAATAGATGATCATTGTTTATTATATGTTTATGATTTATTATTATTCATACTTGTTCATTCATGTGATTATGGGTTGATGGGAAATTCTTGATGCTAATGCTTAAAACTTTGTCAACTAAAAAGCGAAATGTAGTTTAACCGGTGTCTACCCTTTTTGAGCCTCACATACACCCATGTTATATTTGTTGAGTACGACATGTACTTACGCTTGCTTTACATTCAATATTTGGAAAATCGGGATGGGTAACGGACTTTGGAGATGAAGATGTGTTTCAAGGAGACCTGTAGGCTTGATGTCAACCGGTTGGCAATCCACGTGGATTTTGGAGCGACACCGAGTGCTAGTCGTTTACTTCGCTTTGTTAGACCTTGCTTTTATTCATGTAATGAATATTAAACGTTATGTAATAAGCTTTGGATATGATACTCCAGTGATTTGTCTTGCATATGTGTGATTGATCTCGGGGCACATATGTAATCCTTGTATTCGTTTTTGTTCCTTAAAAACGGGTATGACAAATGTGTATACGCAAGCATGTGTATACGCATAGCAATGTGTATACGCAAGCATGTGCGTATAAGCACTAGCCACATCGACGATAAAAGAAAGCCATACGACTCATCTAAGGCCAATTCCGACCACCCTGACTCATCTATACGCAAGCATGTGCGTGAATAATATAGCAGCGAGCGTAACAAATCAATCATCAACAATATATAGCTACGATCACGTGCGTCGCTCCTCCACGCCCCCCCAACCACCCCCAACACCCCTGCGGTGTGCCGCCACCACCATTCAAGTGTGTGGCAACGCATTATATATATAATAATATGTCGCGGTGGTATAACCTCCACGCGGAAAAACGCCCCGGCTTGTTGTACCACAAGAGGGGCGGGCCTAACATGTAGGTCCAAATTCAGGCCCAAAGGAAGGTCGGCCTGGAGGCGAAGCGGAGGCCCGTTCAAAACCGGATGCAGGCCCGGCCAAATTCGAGGAGCAGTACAAACGCTGTCAACCTCCATCGTCTCTAGCATGACGGGCATCGTAAGACTTCGAGACAAATACGGCGCGTGCACACGCTGCGTCTACTCAGCGACATGTGTGCGCAACGCTTTTAGACACCACGGATACACAGGACTTCACGGCGAAGAACGCCGCGATCAGTAACATGCGGCGATTCAGCACGCCGCACTTTTGCAGCGTCTGTTCACGATCGTGTCCGCAATACCGAAGAACAAAGACATACAATCGGCGACAACACACGACTCAGAATGACCGCTGGCGTCGATGGCGGTTGCGACATCTACGAGACACCGCTAACAAATCTCGTCTGAAACTATACGCCGTCAGATGGTGGCTGCGACATGTACGCACACCGCTAACACAACTCGTGCGAAAATAAACGCCAGCGTCAGTGGCGGCGACATGTACGGACACCGCTAACACAACTTGTGCGAAAATAAACGGCGACTTTAATTTAAGTGACCGTTACAGACCCTTGTATGTTCCAAGCGTCGTTATTGTGGCACGGCACTGCGCCGGTGTTAAGCAACACGGACGGTTCTCGACCACGCCGAAGTCTGCGTGAATCAACGCACGCCTCGTAATACTCGTGAACGGTAGGATGCACGGGTGGCGCGGAAAAAGGTGTCTGTAAGCAAAACACATCTGTATTAGGGGTTGCATCCACGACGGTCTGAAATGCGCCCGTAATGAAACGCCGTGTTCGAGATATGTTGAATTCGCACGGACACTCGGTTTCAAAAGCGTCCCGCCATAGCCGCGCCGTGCGTGCCCGGCTAAAAACGCTCGTGGGATTAAGAAACAGAGGCGTGTTACATGAACACGCTGGCGTCTGTAATGACCTCCTATTACATACGCAGCGTATTGGTCTTGTGGGACCACGGCGCCTATTACGGCGCTTCGCCCCCGGCCCGCACGTCGGTAATGTCACAACACGATGCTCGTTATTAGCGGCGTCTCTCACGGGCGCCTCGGGCGGTTATTAGCCTTTTTTACATAGTGACTTTATGTCAATGTGTTTGGCGGCATTGCTTGACTTATTGTTGTGAGCATACAATACTGGCGGCTCGTTGTCACAATACAACTTCAGCGGTTTGTCGATGCTATCAACCACCTTCAAACCGGGTATGAATTTCTTAAGCCAATTCACCCGCCGATGCTTCATAACAAGCAATAAACTCATCATACATCGTTGATGATGCAGTGTTACTTGTTTGTTTCTGGCTTTTCCACGATATAGCTCCTTGAGCAAGGGTAAATATATACCCGACATGGACTTTCTATCATCTCCTGCGTAGTCAGAATCTGAATATCCTACTATCTGTAGGTCATCAGTTCATCTATAGCTTAACATCAAACTTTTCGTTCCTTGCAAATATCTCAATACTTTCTTTACTAGGCTCCAATGTTCCACACCTGGATCACTTTGATATCTGCCAAGCAACCCGGTTACAAAAGCTAGAACTAGGTGTGTGCACACTTGCACATCTTGTAGACTTCCTATAGCTGAAGCGTATGGAATCTGCTTTCATGCGATCGCTCAAACTCATTCTTGGGACATTGATGCCCCCCATATTTGTCACCCTTGACAATAGGGCGGTGAAGAGCTGCACTTATGCATATTTAATTTCTCTAGAACTTTCTCTATATATGCCTCTTGGGACAATCCCAATACCCCTTTTGCTTCTATCTCGGTGAATCTTTATGCCCAAAACAAATGAGGCTTCACCAATATCCTTCATATCAAAATTTGAGGACAAAAACCTTTTGGTTTCTGCAGCAATGACCAACATCACTACTTGCCCGGTAGATGTCATCCACATACTGATGTCGAGGAAAATGTATTTCCCATTCTTAAACTTGGCATACACGCAATTGTCCTCAACATTCTCTTTAAACCCAAACTTTTTGATCGTCGATCAAACTTCACATTCCATTGTCTAGATGCTTGCTTTAGCCCATAGATAGACTTCTTTAGAGACGGCATCCCATTCTTTCTTTACCTTTCTCAACAAAACCTTTCAGGTTGTGCCATATATACTTTTTCTTCTAAGTCTCCATTTAGGAATGTTGTCTTTACATCCATTTGATGCAATTCTAGATCAAAATGTGCTACTATGGCCATTATGATTCTAAAAAGAATCCTTGCTCGAGACGGGAGAAAATGTCTCATTATAATCTATCCCTTCTCTTTGGCTAAAACCCTTCGCAACAAGTCGCGCCTTGTACCTTTCTACATCCCTTTGGAGTCACGTTTCACCTTGTAGACCCATTAGCGACCCTCTTTGTTTTGGCTCGATTAGGAATTTCTTCTAGCTCCCAAACTTTGTTGGTACTCAAGGATCTCAATTCATCTTCCATGGCTTCTTGCCACTTGGATGCTTCAGCGCTTCTCATGGCTTCTTCAAATGAAGTGGGATCACCCTCCATCTGAACTTCTTTGCATTCATAGACTATGTAGTCATCGAAATCGGAGATTTTCTAGCTCTTCGCGATGCGCGCCGGAAGGCTCTGCAACTGGCACTTCCTCTACTTGCGGTTGTTCATTTTGAGGCTGTTGTTGCTCGACAACCGGTTCTTCAGTCTCCCGAGGGACAAGTTCCGGGTCACTAGTCGTTGTAGCCATTGGCAAACAAATAGCAGTCTTTGGCACCTGATGGATGCATCTGGCAACAACGTAGCGTAAAGTAGGGCTCTTGCTCCATCGGAATGGGCACAAACACCCGCTTTTCCTCAAGGTTAATTTCTCGTGCTACTTGTGCTCCCCCTGATCATCTCTTCCTCTAGGAATCTAACGTGTCTCGTTTCCACAAACTTTGTGTGTCTACTAGAGCAGTAGAAACGATAACCTTTCGATTTTTCTAGGTAGCCAATAAAATGGCAACGGACTGTCTTGGGATCTAGCTTTCCTATGTTTGGGTCAAATACTTTGGCTTCAAAGGGGACTCCCCGCACACACAAAATGGTTGAGTGAGGGTTTTCTCCCGATCCCACAACTCATACGGTATTTTTAGCACGACTTACTTGGAACTCTATTGAGGATATGAATGGCGGTTTTAAGGCCTCCATCCACAAACTCAATGGTAGTGTGGAATAGCTCATCATGTCTTGCGCACCATATCCATCGGGGTACGATTGCGCCTTTCAGCTACTCCATTTTGCTGAGGCTCGCCCGGCATTGAATACTGGGCTACTATGCCATTTACCTGTAGGAACTTTGCGAAAGGTCCAGGAACTTGTCCATAAGGGGTATGACGACCGTAGTACTCTCCATGACGATCGGAACTTTATCTTTCTATCGAGTTGATTTTCTACTTCGGCTTTAAAAATCTTAAGCTTATCTAATGCTTCGAGCGTTCTTTGATTGGATAAATATATCCATAATGAGAGTAGTCATCCGTGAATGTGATGAGTGAATCAAAACCATCCACGATTTCCTTTGCGAAAGGTCCACGGATGTCCGTGTGGATTAATTCCAATACTCCCACGCTTAAGCTCGGCTTCTTTCTTTATATTCTTTACTAACTTGCCTTTAATGCAATCAACGCATTGCTCTAACTCTGAAAATTCTAGCGGTGGAATGATTGATTCTTTAACTAAGCGTTCTATTCTCCCCTTGAAAAATGGCCTAAACGACAGTGCCATAATTTTAGTGAGGAACCAATTCTCTTTCTTG
Source organism: Hyparrhenia diplandra (assembly GCA_015847255.1). Taxonomy (NCBI): domain Eukaryota; kingdom Viridiplantae; phylum Streptophyta; class Magnoliopsida; order Poales; family Poaceae; genus Hyparrhenia; species Hyparrhenia diplandra. The sequence continues at coordinate 84,391 of JADLZK010000633.1, read as the reverse complement.
TCTTGCTTGCATGTACGTACAATGCATTCTCATGCTCATTACTTACAACATTCACATTCTCGGACATCGATAATAAATAAAGTTTGTCTTGTCGGATGGCAAGACCCACACATTTATTATGAAACGTAGCTTACAATCATTCTTCAAAAAAATGGCAATCAATGCCATAGTCCGATAAACATGAAACTGAAATCAAATTTCTTGCTAGAGAGGGAACATAAAGGACATCATGCAACTCAAGTGTGAAACCACCGGCTAGAACTAGCGATAGGTCTCCTATGGCTTCCACTTCGCTTCAACACCAGTGGCCACCTAAATCTGTCTTTCTCCTCTTGGCAGGGTTCTCCTTCTATGGAATCCCTGCATAGAGTTAGCAACATGAACGCTTGCACTGAGTCAATCCACCATGTGGAACTAGCATAACTTACATATAAGGATTCATCAACAAATGTAATAATGTCCTCACTTTTGCGCGGCGGTGCCTCATGAACTTAGGGCAATCATACTTCCAATGCCCACGCTTGTTCACACCACCTACACGATCTTTGTCCGGTTGCTTTGGGTGATTGTCTTGCTTTGGAGGTGTTGTGCTCGGAAGAGTTCCCTCCCTTGTTCTGAGAAGGGGAGGCATATCTGAGCCTTTCTTGTTGTAGTAGGGTCTCTTGTTCTTTCCCTTCACAAAGTTGAGAGTTTCATCACCCTTTAATTTCTTGAGCCTTTCTTCCTCTTGCACACACATGGCAATGACCTTTTCTAAATCCCACTCATCTAGCCTTGTGTTGTAATTAACAACAAAAGTTTCATACTCTTTGGGAAGTGAGTTTAATGCCAAATGAATGAGGAAACCATCTCGCGAGAGGCATCTTTAGCTTTTCTAAATTGGATGCCATAGTACCCATGCTCAAAATGTGATCTCTCACACTTCGACTAGTAAAGTTCATAGATGTGAGTTTCTAGATCAAAGTGGAAGCGCCTTGGTTGACCCAAAGAACCGGTTCTTCACTTTCTCTAGATACTACGTGGCGATATCACATTCGGGATGGCACCCCTTAAGCTTTACGTGATCGTCTTTACGATTACAATTTTGCACTTGCGGTTAGACTTCTCCCACTTGTACTTTTCTAGATCATACTTTGCTCTTATGGGAGCAAAGTCTCCATTATTTGCAAAAGCTTCATCGGTCTCATTCTAGGCTCACTTACGGGGTCCACCGCTCGATGGGTCACTTGGCTCGATGAAGAGCCAAGTCTATCTCTGCAAGTGCTAAAGTTGACTCTAGCTCGTCACGCCATGTGATATAATTCTGGCCTGTTAACTTTGGGATTACACCGATGAGGTGCAAAGCATTTGTCGTTTGGTCCGAAATAAACATGACAGATTTGTGAGAACATCATTACTGAAAAACTAGGATAAATAATCACACATCTTAATTTAACGTTGGTAAAATTAAGATATACAATTAACTTCCTTTATATATTCTAATCACCGTTGGGTAGAATACCATAAATTCTTGTACATAAAATTTATGTGATATTGTAATATTGCTATCAATTAACGTTGGTCAAAAAGATAACAACATCACAAAAATGACTTGTGCATAAAAATTCTCACTTTCTCAAATTAAATATCCTGTTGGTTCAATTTAACAAGAGAATCACATAAATTACTTGCGTAGCGAAAACATGAAAACTTGCTATTTTCAGAAGTATAACTTGCTAAAACTTGCTCTCTAATTATTAACACGTTGGTGCAAAATGACTAGAAATTGAAACCGAGTAACTTTTCTATTTAAACTTGGCTTGACATGATATCTATTCAAATACTTCGTAATCAATAAAAGAAAATCATACATAGTTCTTCTTGGGCGTGGGGAACCAATCGGCCCAAGAGCCAAAAAGCGACCCACGGCCGATCCCACGCACGCTGCACGGGCCAAATTTTGCCGCGAGCCCGGCTAAGCGCCTTGAGCAATCTCGACCATCCAAGTCTAATCCAGCGGCTCGCGGCGAAAATCGGAAGTATAAATCCTATTCGTTTTTCCAGAACCCTAACCCCAAAGATTCTTCTCTCTTCGTTCTCCTTTCTAACCTTGAGCCGCCAGGGAGTAGCAATCTGGACTCACCGGGCGGCCACCATGGCCCGGCGCCAGCGAGAGACGGTCGGCCGTGCCATCTAACTCCTCCCCGATCTCACTCTTTCTCTTCTCTCTTTACCACGAAAGCAGCGGCAGGCATCCCTTTCCAAACATCTAATTTTCTAGCACTTTTTTCATATAAAGGGATCCAAATAGGCTATATGAAGCCTCGCTTGACTGGCCGAACCTCTAAGTATTTACTTGGGAAGAAACCTACTTGGCGATTAACAATATCAGCATATCAATTTGCCAATTGTCCTCATCATTGATGGCAATTACTTCACTTTTGTTGTAATTAATCTTTAACCCTACCATCAATTCATAAATGTAAAGTAGAAGTTTCAAATTTCTTGCCCCTTGCACATCATGTTTAAGACATATGATGGTATCATTTGCATATTGTTAAATAGCAACCCCTGTATCAACAATGTAATCAATCAGCCCATAAAAGATAAATGAAATTGAAAAGTATGGGAGACAAGGGATGACCTTGCCTCACACCTTTAACATTTTTTATATAAGGCACCGACAGTACCACCTGAAACAACTTGTTCTATCTGTCAACACCAAATCGGGCAAAAGCCTCTAGCAGCAAGACAGTCAAATAGAAATTTCCATTTGACCTTGTCATATGCTTTTTAAGTCCAGTTTCAAAACAATCCATGGTTTTTTACTTACCTTATTTTCATGAAGAATCCCATGCAAAATCATGACTCCACTCATGATGTTTCTGCCTTTCATAAAGGTAGACTGGTTTTGGTGAATTACCTTGTCTGTAGCCTTTTCCACTCTTAAAGTGAGGGTTTTGGTTATCAATTTATATATACAATTTAACAGACAAATAGGTCTGTACAGTTGAATGGTAGTAGCACTAGAATTCTTAGGTAAAGTGTTATAATACCATAGTTAATCTTGCTAATATTCATTTTTTCACTATGAAAGTCAGAGAAAAGTTGAATATATCGGACTTAACAATATCCCAATATGTTTGATAAAATTCAATGGGGATCTTGTCAAGTCCTGCAGCCTTGTTTTTATCATTTGAAAGAGAACATTTTTAATCTCCAGCTCAGTAAAAGGTTGACACAAGGCCAAATTTTCTTCCCCAGTTATGTCAGGGGGCAACATCCCATATATTTTGGTCTAACTGTAACCTGCTCAATTTTAGGACCAAATAAGTATGAATAATATTGAGTAGCATGTTCTAACAGATTTTTGTCTCCTTCAATATTGATGTCATTATTATCAAAAGATACAATTGTACTTTTCCTTTTCTCTCCGTTAGCTATTTTGGTGAAAATAGCTTGTGTTGTTATCTCTACTATAATGTCCCCACTTGAGGGCTCTACTATAATGTCCCACTTGAGGGCTCAAAAATCAACGGTCCACAAAAGAGCATCAAATGATTGGAGGGCTTGGATCGAAAGTTTGATGCAAGTCGGACAACTCACTCATCGCTACGCATCGCGGCTGCGAACAGCGTTCGAACCCCATCGTACGCACCCATGGAACACCGGAAAAAAAATACGCGGCTCCCTCATCTATTCTCCACGACGGAAACCGTACGGGATACACGGCGGACTGCCTGGGGCACGCCACGAGATCGACGGCGGACTGCCCGGGGCACGCTCGACGACGGCGGCGCGCGGAGGAAGGACTGGTACATCTTGCGACCTGGGCCTTCCAGGACGAGGACCGCGACGACTCCGGGGCTTCCAGGACGACGGCCGCGATCTAAAACCGTCCTCGCCGTGCAGTCCGACATTACGCTCGACGACCACGGCGAGGAGGAAGGACCGCTACATCCTGCGACCTGGGCCTTCCAGGACAACGACCGCGACGACTCCGGCGGCCAGACGCCGCAGCAGGTACGCGTTATGGATTCCGGCGGCCAGACACCGCAGCAATATCTCGCACATGTACGCGTTACGACGACTCCGGCGGCCAGACGCCGCAGCAATATCTCGCACATGCACACGTCCTTATTAGCACCATGTGCAGTTAATCATACGAGCCATGCAGATCGGGTTTTCTGGTAAACGAGCAATGCTAGATTACCTTGACTGATTACTACGCATCATTTATTTTGATACACATTGCATAGGTCAGGTACTGTCGATGCTCATCTCAAATACGTCGAAGCTATCTTTCACTGGATGCATGAACAGCACGCCGGCCATGGCCTCCTTCCTAGCTTGCTTTGACGTCATTGTTGCTAGCTCCATGACATCATGATGACATCGATATGTTTTCTGCCGTTTTTTAAGGACAGTCTTGATTGCATATAGTTCTATCAACTATTTTTCTGAACCTGTAACTTGATGTTTTCATGCATATCACAAGTTGGAACCATCTGTCACCATTAAATTGGATAGGCGAAATCATTGTTGACTTCTCAGATTAGTATTAGAATTTCAGGATCCATGATTTCGTCTACCTGAAATAAATCATATATGATAGCCCTCACTCATTCAGCATCATTTATTTTGATACACATTGCATAGGGCAGGTACTGTCGATGCTCATCTCAAATATGTACAGGTTTTCTAGATTGATTTCAATACAAGGACTTCGCCTTGGGTGCCCTTGGGTGACCGAGTCAGATAGGTTCTGTTATAAATAGCACCAGCTTCTAGATGCAAGTTCTTTGATTGCATCTACACGTCAATCCTACCACAATGTCGACGCCGAGAGATACTCAAAATGCTCTAGGCGATATAACCAATCTCACAGTGCGTTCTAAAACTGCGTATATAGCAATATGGTGGTGTATAATTCATTCCCTTTGCATGTCCAAACGTCTAACAGAACTCATTGATTATTTGGGATGAAGTGGCCATGACCAAGCGTCAGTGCATCGAGTGTCTTGATAGGTCCCTACGGGATATCATGTGGAATGTACTTTGCCATTTGGAGGCAAGATCATGGTGTTTGGTGGAGACTTCAGACAGGTCCTACCAGTGGTTCCACGTGGCACAAGAGCGGAGGTGACTGATACTACTGTGCAAAGATCCTATTTGTGGCCACAAATAAGGAAGATTAGGTTGACACGTAACATGAGAGCACAGTCTGACCCTTGGTTTTCTGAGTACCTGCTACGGATTGGAAATGGGACTGAGGAAACGATAGGAGATGATTATGTTCGACTGCCGGATGACATTGTGATTCCATATAATGACACCGAGGAAACGAGCATGTTGATAGGCTCAATTCTATGTTGATTGAGCGGTTTCCAGGTGAGGAAAAGGTTTACCACAGCTTTGACACTATTGTTGATGATCCTCAAAATCACTTCCGTTAGACTTTTCAACTCGATAACTCCAAATGGCCTGCCCCCCACATGAGCTGAAGCTAAAAATCAACTGTCCTATAATACTTCTCCGCAATCTTGATCCGAACAATGGCTTGTGCAATGGAACAAGGCTCATGGTCGAACTTTTGCAAGACAATGCAATTGATGCCAAGATCGATTTGCGGGGCAAAGCATGTAGGGAAGAGACTTTTTATACCAAGGCTACCGTTGTCACCCCTCGGATGATATTTCTCTTCCTTTTAAGTTCAAGAGAAAACAATTCCCCTGTGAGATTAAGTTTCGCTATGACCATAAATAAATCACACCGGGGACAAACCATTCCTAATGTTGGGATCTACCTTCCGCAGCCTGTGTTCTCGCATGGACAGCTTTTACGTTGGTTTATCAAGAGGGGTGTCCAGATCTACAACGAATTTTGGCAAAACCAAATGTGGCTTTGGATCCTACAAGGAAGAGCACGATGAATATAGTCTCTGAGACGTCTTATTTGAACAACTAACCGGTTCGTGAAATTGGGAGGCTTTCTTGTGTACAATTTCATGAAGTGGTGGGACGGAGAAAAAATACCACCGATCAATAATGTAAGTCTATATAGTATAGATATGTTTCAATAAACTTGGGATAATATTGCTATCTCGTCATATACAGGGAACCAACTACACTAAGGAGGGAATTCATGGGTGACATCTTCACGAAAACAAGCAAAGAATGCTGTGACAAGCTCCCTGAAGATATCCAATTCTTGATCAAGAAGTTAGCTACAATGTAACTTATACACAAGGAAATACCAATGTCGTACAAAAACCGAATTTAAACTAACAATTTTCAAGAACAATACCGTGTCGTTAGCACGGGCATTATACTAGTCACCTTTAAGGAGCCATTGGTCATGAGATCTACTTCTCCAGTAGGTTTCTTCTTGTTCTAAGAGATTATAATTTTCTTCAAGCAACTTGTGCTTATTAATATACTAGATACCATTCAAGCCATTAATCTCTTCTATTTCTTCAAGTTCAAGCAGTTCTTTTCTGATCAGCTCTCTTTTTTTTCCTTAATTCACCCTACAAATTAAAGCCCCATCCTTTAAAGTATTATTTGAATAATTTCAACTTTTGTTGAATTTTGTCCAAAGAAGAGATAGCTCTACAAGGCGCCTTCCTCTATATGTAAAAAAAAAAATTTGGTATAAATAACATGTTCTCGTTTCTGTTTTATGCTTATGTTTCCTACTAGGATCATGCCCGTGCGTTGCTACGGATGTTATCTTGTTCACTTAACACTTCGAGTTCAACGAGATTACATGCTTCCAATAAGATTCTGAGACTTATATTCATAATAGTTGTGTGAGAGAAGAAGAGAACAAGATACCACAGTTATAGGCCTTAGATTTTATATTTGCTATAAGCTTACAATTTTTAAGCTATCTTTGTTTCTCATCGGTTTAGATAGTTATACTTTGTATGAGATAAATACTTTCTTTTGAACACGAGTCTGCTTGATCCCCATAATTCTCACCCTCTTAAAATGGATGGTACATGTATCATAAAAAATATAGACATGTGGAACTAACTTGCATGTCAACTATAATTCTTTCTTGAAGCAAGAAATCTGAATAAAATTTTATTTGTTCAAATTCAAATATTAGGACTAACAAAATATTTACATATTAGTGATTCATAAATAATACTTTTTGATTTCAGAATGTTTGCATAGTATGGATACAAATTCTATCTAGGGAGGTAGTGAATCGGGACATCTGAAACATTAGGGATGCAGCTAGCTACATTCATCAAAGCTCACGATTGCTAATACAACACTCTCTCATTCTTGATCCATAAACTAACTATAGCATCCGAAATAAAAAAAATAATTATGGCACCTGAAATCATTTAATTGCATCAAGCTCGGCTCGCTTGAGGTGGAACGTATGTCCCAAAGCTTTCAAATTTTCTCATTAGCGGCATTGAATTTTTAATAGAACCAAATCGAATCTACGGAGATTTGTTTAGTTTTTTCATACATTTTCTTTTGTAATCTAATCAAATTCCTTTATGTTCACTTGTGTCTATCAAATCTAATCTATCTATACCAAATATTTGATTATATCTTCTTCCTTATATTTTTTCTTATCTAATGTGTGTGGTACGGAGATATTTTAGATAGTTTGAACATGTAATTATACTGAAGCGTGTCAGGTCAAACGATGTCATCTTTGACCAAGCTTATAGCAAAAAAAGTATTAGCATTTATGACTCGAACAAATTTTTTTACTCTGTCCATACGGGTAAAAGAAGTCGTTTAGGACACCGACACGGTCTCTAAAACACAACTTTAACATCTTTTTATTATAAAAATATACATGAAAATGTGATATATGTATACTTTTATGAAATTATTTTTTAAGACAAATCTATTTATATAAATTTCACGTTTACAAACTCAACAACCTAAAAGTTATTGATGATTTATATTCCTAATGTTTGACCCAAACCTTATCCAAAACGACTTCCTTTAATAATTCGGAGAGAATATGAAAATATATTTCACAACTAATTAATCTAACTATACTTATTTTGTCTCATAAATCTTTGTACTTTTTCATATAATTTTAGTCAAAGTTTGTCATGATTGACTCCTCAGGATGTGAGAATTGCATATTTTGTAGAACCAAGCGAGTATATCTTTAGTACCACAGAATTTTTATTCCTATCATAGAATTTTTCACATCTTTTTTTTTAGATTACGATCATATCCATTTTTAGTTTTTTTTACTTTTAAAATAGGGTCTTCATCATGCACACATAGGGATGCAGGGAACAACTTTTGATATCTTTTTTTTTTTCCTCGCATGCGGACATGCAAATCTAGTGGGATGAAAATAATAGTTTCCTATTCTTAGCATGCGGGGAGCGAAAGGGAGGGGCGGGGCGGCGAAGCGGTAACGCCGTCGCCCACCGGTAGCACTACTAGGAATGTGTTGATACATGACGGTTTCACGGTGATGGTTTTTGAAACCTGTCATCAAATTTTGAATCTATGACGGTTCGCAAATTAGGTGCTTGCTCTATGATGATCATGATCGTCATCGCCTATGTAGTTGTTGCGTGTAGTGGTCCATGACGGTTAAGACGAAACATCATAGAAACCTTGTAGGGTGACGTGGACCGTGGATGGTGACATGGACGATGGGGTCAGTAGGTGAAACTGTGTAGATTAGTTGTCTATTGTAATTTTTTTTAAAAAGATGTATATTTATTCTATGTGGCTACTCTCTAGTATACGTCAAATCTTAATTCTATCATCCAAGGTAAAAAAATTGTGCTTATATGGGGATTGAACAAAAACTAAAAAAATTGAAAAGAAAAAAAATTGTGCAAATACAAGGGCGAACTTGAGACCTCTAGAACAAAGCAAAAATACACTTGCCACTTGCACAACCATCCGGGAGTATGCTATATTGAGTTGCTCTATTCAATTTATTTATATGCGAAATCATAAAAAAAATTTGAAAACATTGTCACAGCGGATGGGTATCGAACCTGGAACCTTTCATTCAAAACCAAGCAAGCAGTGGTAAAAAAAAAAAACAAGCTAACCACTAGAACAAGCATGTGTAATTACTAGTAGTATTTAACACTTTATTATTTGTTTATTAAAATGAAAGAAAACAGCAAAAAATTGTCGCAGGTTGGCATCGAACCTAGCACCTTTGGCATAGAAAAATGCGGCCAAACCAACAGGACTAGAGAGCTTTTGTGTCATTATAGGATTATTTTATTTTAATAATCTGTGTTACAAAAAAAAGAAGAAAATAGCAAACAGGCCAAACCGGCCTTGCCACGCTGCAGCAGCTAAAATGCCCAGGCACGCACGCGCTCCGCTCAAAGCCTCGAACAGGCCAAACCGGGCTTGCCAGGCGGGGCCCTGCTCCTTCCCACGTCCACGCGTTGGACAGGATAGGCCTATGGGCCGACGGCACGCAGGCCAGGCGGAGCTCAGCTCCTTCCCACGCGAGAGGCGCCATCGCGCGCACGCGATTCAAATCCTAGACGAGCGCGACTCCCGGCCAGGCGGCCCAGTTGTCGGCGCGAGCGGTCGGCGCTCGCTGCCGCTCGCGCAGGCAGACTCGGAGCGCGCGGTTCGGCCGGCTCGCTGGACACGTGGCGGCCTGCAAATGGGGCGCTGGAGGCGGTTGCCCGGTTCACGCGCCCAGGCGTGGTCCAGCCTCTGGTTTGGCCGGTTCAGCTGCCCAGAACTCGGATTTCTGCACCAGAAACGCAGTACAGCGCCAGATCCAGCGGTTCACCTCCGGTTCACGCACCTGGACACTGGTTTTGGTCCGGTTATCGCCCCAGGTCAGTGGGGGAGTTAATTTACCGTCATTTGGAGCATGCAGGGGTTGGATGAAACGCTAAATGCCAACTATGTGAGAGACTTGTCAATTTAGAACTAAATTTTCCTAACACTTTCTCAAATGCAAAAATGACCTAAATAAAGTTTGTAGCTCTTGATGATTTATAAATTTTTGGTATTCATGACTTTTTCATTTGAGACAATCTAGGATCTCGAAAACTGGTTTGGAGTGTCAAAATTTAAAAATCCAAAATTTGATTGGTATCAAACGGCTATCAATGCGCCAAGGAAGTATAAAACAGGATTCCACCTTGAACCCTAACCCTCAACCTCACTCATTTCTTCCTGTCACCAGCCGCCGCCGCCACTTCTCTTCTCTCTCTGCTCTTCTCCCATGGTGGTGCACGCAGGGCAGCACTCCTCCAGGCGATAGCGTGCCACCATGCTCGATCCTCTAGGAGCTCGTTGCCCTTTGCCCAGTACGCTGCCCCCCCCTCGCCCGGCTCGCGGTGTCTCTCACGGCGTCCACCCGCTGCCTCGTCCTCCACAAGATCGGCGCAAGAGGTGATTTTCCCTTTTCCACTCGTCGTCGATTCCCTTTTGCTCGCTTTCGACATACTCCGGTTCCTGATTCCTCCCTCTGTACTTCTCTGGATCTCGACATGGCGTGGGATGTGTCGGCGGTGGTGGCCCTGGATGCGGCATTAGCGTGGAAGGCGGTGGCGACGCTGGATGCAGCACCGCGACGGGCGGCGGCGCTGGATTCAGCACCAGCATGGGCCACGGCAGCTGCGCTGGCTGCGGCCTCGGCACGGGGTGACGGCGGGGGGCGCTGGATGCGACACCAACGCGCGGCAGCGACGCCCGGCACTAGATGCAGCGCCAGCGCAGACGGCAGCATCAGCTCGGTGATGACCCCACATCAACTTCCCCTAATAGAACCTTTGCCATGGCCACCTCCTCAGACCAGGTTGGTTACCGGCCAAGATTGTTTCACTTGTTTATCAGCAAATTTTTACTTTCCAAAGTGCAGATGCCGTGTCTAGGAACAAATGCTGCTTGCTTTAGTTTACTGCGCTGTTCTAACTCGTTTTACCCTGCCTGTAGGAGTCAGATCCTGCTCGTGCACGCTGCCCTGGAGCCGAATCCACTCGAGCATGTTGCGCTGAATCTCACAAGCCGACACCGCTCTGAGGTATAACAGCTTCTTACTTCCCCTTCTGCTTTTTCAAATCCTCAAATCAGTACTAACGTGAGCTAAAGTACCAGTATGCCATTGTTCATGTGCGTTTCTCGAGTACTGGTTTTAGCAATTTTTCACACGCAAGATGCTAGGATTGGTTAACTTAGTAATTCTATTAAAACAAAGGAGATTGGTTAGCTTAGTACTTGTGAGTAGGAATTGTCTGCTCGTTAGCTGATATAAGGAATTCCGGATTACTTGATTATTACTAGTGCTCTTATACACATGCCTGAATCGATCCACTTGAGCGTTATTGTATTACCTGTTAGAATTTCTTACTATATGTCTCAATACATTCAGGTTCGATAGACCCGAGTAGCACCCTCTGACCACACATTCCAGGATGCAGTGGTGTTTCAGAGCTGTTGCAAGGCTGCAGTAAAAAACTAAGGATTTAATCTGTTTCTTATGGGCTCAATCCAACTCATTTTGATTGTTTTTTTTTCGCAGTCACTCAGGTTGCCTATTGTGCGGTTTCTGAAACATAGGTAAGCAGATCGACTTTGGCTTCAGAGTAAGTGCAGAATCTTGGCCTTTGTAATTTCTCAGATTAGTGTGACAAGTCCCTTTCAAGATACATCCTTTTGCTTGAACGGTTCCTTGCATTAGCTAGATGTTTTTCTACTCAAGTTGGTTTTACTAGATACGATATATTGTCTGCTTGTGGTTGGTTGCGTACTTTATATGCTATACTGTTCTGCTTGGTTAACTGAGATATTTTTTGCTCCAAGATATAAATATATGAAATTGATAAGAGGACTATAGTCATCTATTTAACTGCTTGTTATATGATATACTGGCAAGCACATTTTACTGGCAAGCAATTGATAGTGACTTTTATTATGCGAGAGGCAAGAACACGAGGCAACTCATCAGAATTGGTGAACTTGAAATGTTTGGCTGCTTGCCATGAGGGGTTCATTTTGAGACTTGAGTAAACATTAAGCATTTTGTGCTAATGCTTCTATGCTGTGGTGTAATATTTTGAGACTTGAAATGTCAATTTATGTGGAGACAAGAATTCTGTGATGTAATATTTTGGATCTGTGGTTGAATTTAAATCTGTGGTTGAATTTAAATTTGTGGTTGAATTTTAATCTGTGGTCCTGCTGTTGTTATTGGGCTTCGGTATTTTGGTGGGCGGCCTAATATGTTGAGGAACTGGGCTTAGTCGAATTCAACAAAGTGGGCCGAGCACAATATAAAAAAAGGCCTCACAAAATCAGAAAAAGAAATGGGCCGTCCAAGAAATGTTTGGCCCGGCCGTCATGCCAGCCCAGCCCACCATACCGGCCAAGCCCATCCGATTTGTTAGTATTTGTAAATAAAAAAGAGGAAAAGAAAAACTGTAGCCACGTTAGCAAGCTGATGTGTCGGTTTTACGCCGCGTCGATTCCACCTCGCCATCTTTGAGATGGCGGTGATGGCGTGGAACATGCCCCATGACGTCCACTTTAGATCACCGATCAAGTGTGTAAACCATGTGAAAAACCAATCCTTGGCGATGACAAATCGTCACCGATCTAAGCGCATCTATGACGGAATTTTGAGCAAAGAACAATTATGACGAGGATTCTATGATGAATTTTAGGGCCATCACAGATAGCTAGCTGTGACAGTTTTTAGGGAGTCTATGACCAATTCATTACGTCATGTATCAACAAATTCCTAGTAGTGTAGAGTCTATGTTTGGGTCTCTTTAGTAGTAGATTACTGGCAATATTCAATGCAAATAGAAAGACCAAAGCTTGGACCTTAGATGTCCGTGCGTGTGGTTGTTACATGGAAAAACTTGGCAAGGCTAAACTATAAGAAATTGTAAATCATGCATTACTGAGCTCCGGACACTTGAGCATTGAAGACATCAGACGGAAATGTATATGTATAGCATCGTCTTACGTTTTGTTAATGTAGAGTGTACGGTATACAGTTTTTCATTGTTGTATGATAATTATTCTGTATTCCTGAACCCCTGATATATCTTGGTGTGAGCCCAGGGTATTGGTATTTGTCATTATAGATGTTGGGAAAGTTGCATGAAAGTCAATTATGTCAAGTAATAAAGGTGAATTGCCAGGTTCAGCCATTCAGTTTTAATTTATTAATGTAAGCTATTACGATTCATGAGATGCAACAGTTCACTTTCTGCTTACATTTTTGCATGGAGCACACATGCCTTTAACTTGTAAATTGTGATAATCAATATGTACATGCTTCTGAGGAATCAGCAGTTCAGCATGCTCAGGATCATAGCCACTTATGGTAACACAGTCATGGTGCAGTCCTCCCCTCCTTGGCATCCTTGTACATCTGATCAATGCGATCCTGCAACAAATTTGCTTTTTGATGAATAAAATTACAAACATTGCAGCTTTCCTTAAACAAATCACCACAGCATTGTAAAAGTTTTTGTGTGAATTTAGATGATTCCCTCAAACCTTGTAATATTTGAGCAGCTGGGGTCTCTTGAGCTTAAAGGTCGGGGTGATGAGGTCCTTCTCGATGCTGAAAGGCACTGGCTCAAGGTAAACTGCTTTCAGCATCTCAAAGCCTCTCAACTGTATTTACAAAACAAGAATGAAATTTATTATTATTCTGAATTCTTAATTATTGTGTAGGAACCATGAAAATAAAATTGCTGCATCAATCGCTTGCTAGCTCTGCCTTGTGGATCGAGCACCGACTTACCCCAAGTTTCTTGCCAGTTTGGTTCAGCTGATCCTGAATGTAACTCCTTGCTTTGGGATCAATGCAGAGCTCTGCAAAATCACCTGCCTTATTGTTGGCTGCTGCCCATTCCTCGAGAGCTGGCCTCTCAGGGACAACCACGGCAACAAGGAATGACTCGAAGCTGTTCCCATAGACCCAGACCTGGTTCAGAGGAGCCATCCTCTAGGTAAGTTGAATCTGAACATGAAAGTAATTTGGTTTAGGATTTTGTTGGTAGGAATCAGTGTACCGATGCTACAAGGGGGCACTGCATGTATGCTCTTTCCAGGACCTCAACTGCTACATATTCTCCCTGGGACAGCTTGAAGATGTTCTTCTTTCTATCAATGATCTTCATTGTGCCATTGGGTTGCCACTCCCCAATATCACCTGCAAACATAAGGTCATGGCAAGTTTAACAGATTAACCATCTTTACTAATTAACTGATCGTTCAGTTAGCTGTGGAAGAAGTGACAAATATTCTTTTCACCTGTATGGAACCAGCCATCTGAGAACACTTCTTCAGTGAGGCCAGGGCGCTTGTAGTACCCAGAGAACATGGTGTGGCCCCTCAAACAGATCTCACCCCGGGGCATATCTGACAGTGCATCGTAGCCCATTTCAGGGACCGATTCCAATCGTGCCTCGATCGTTGTGACAGGAGGGCCAACTGTTCCAATCATTGAGAAAACATTGGCGATTGATGTGAAGCATCCTGCACAGCTCTCAGTGAGCCCTGCATATCAATATGATAAGTCAGACCACATGGTTCGCAGGATGTACTAGACTGTAAGTAGACTACTAGAGTTCTGTTAAGTAGTGTAACAAATCCAATACTATAGTTTCAGCAGATGAACTATTGGTTGTGCATTTTTATCATAAAAACTGAAGTGGTTCATGGTAAAATGTGTCTGAAGCTCTTACCATATCCTTGTACTACAATGCTGCAGCTGGTTATCCGCATGAACTCTTCGATTTGCCCTGGCAAAGGTGCTGCTCCTGCTGTCATGAGACGGATACGCCCTCCAAGCCCTTCCTTTATCTTTACCAGCAACGACATAAATGTTCAGAGCTTTGTAATTTGCAAATAACTAAAAAATATATAAATAGCTCCAACACAGTACAAACTTTGCTGAAAACTATCTTGTCGAAAAATGGTGTTGCTTCATGCTGCTTCAGCCCTTTCCTCATATTGGCAAGTTTGCTGTTGGCAAATGGACAATTTTTTAAATTACATTTGAAATGTAGGAAACACGCAACAGTCCCGTAACCTGTCCCTGTAGGAAACACGCGTCTCATGTGTCAGGTAATGTTCCGGGCCCATATCAAATGCGTTACATGTAAATTCAAGGGAGGGGATATGATGTTTTTGGGTGATAGGTAGTATTTTTCAATTTCTTTGCTCCTTAACGGTATAGTAGATATACCTAATATATACTAGTGCTAGCCGGTAGTGAACCAGTGCGTTGGTAAGTTATTTTAGTGCCAGATAAGACTTTGGCCAGTCCTTAGTGCTCGATTACCATCCGCATTAGAGTGGGCGAGTGGGAGACCGGGATCAGAGCCCATATCCATTGTTCACGCGCCAACACAATCTGCTCCTAGATTGAACCCACCAGTTAAGAACGGGGCGGCCCAACATGAAGAAGGCCCAAACTCCAAAAGGCCAGAACCTGTTGACTTTGACCCGACCGATCTGAGGGGGCCGCTCCGCTAGCGGCGCCGTTCCCCACCCTGCGTTTTTTTACCCGACCGGTCGGCTCAAACCGCCCGGCCTCGGTTTCGTAAACCGGTCCGGTTACCGGTAAAACCGGACGGTTACCGTTTGAAATTTGAATTCAACTGAATTCAAACGGCGCCGCGAACGGTAAAAAACCGGTAAACCGGGCGGTTTGAATTTATACCGCCGGTTTGAGTGGTTTACCGAAAGCGGTTTGACCAGTTTGAACGGTTTTTCAAAATTCAAAATGTAATTTTTTTTTAAAATGCTAAAAAATTCCTAAAAATACTTCATGATTTGTAGAATCCAATGATGTCAAAATTACTTAAATTTGAGTGTGTTTAGTATGTTTTTCGACCTTCATGATTTAATGGGCCGGTGTGTATTTTTTTTTTTTTTTTTTTTCAAACTTAGATTTGAAATTTTTTATACCAAACCAACTCCAATTTGACAAATTTTTATACCATTGGCTTCTATAAATCATGAACTATTTTATAGAATATTTTCAACATTTTTTTCAAATTTTCAAATTTGAATTTGACGGTTTTTTTTACCGCCCGCCGCGGTAACCGGACCATGGGCGGTAAGTCCGTTACCGCTGTAAGCAGCGGTTTACCGGTCGGTAAAAAAACGCAGCCCCAGCCTCCCGCAATCCCAATCCCAATCCTCCCGGCCGCGCCTCGCGAGCTCCCGCACCGCAGTCGACGACTCGGCATTCCATCCTCCCCGGCGCCGCATCATGGCGTCCATTTCGCCCGCTGCTGATACGGCCGCGTCGGACAACAGATCGAGCCATCGAGGTCACACCGGCGAAGGTGCTCGTCTGCTCGACAAGGGCCCTGTGTCGAGGCTGAGCCGACGGGATGCAGCAGCCACCGGTAATGCCATAACTTCAAACGGCGCAACCACCACCAAGCAGATCCAAAAGGTGCCTCCTTTTGCATTCGCTTTCTCCCTTCCTTCGTCTTGATAAGGTAATGCTATACCTCCAAATTATAATACGTTTTAGCATTTCTAAATCCATAGTTTTTAGCTGATGACATTGCATATGTTGACCTCTATTTTGGTCCCAAGCCAATTGACCACACAAAGGATATGACCTTTCCACGTGGTTCCATGGAAGAAAAAAAAGTGTATATATTTTCATACAGTTGCCATAAGGTTGCAGTGTTGCACTTTCTAGTCGGTCAATATTTTGACTACGTGTGAAAAACTGAGATCTCGGGATCACCTAGAATCACTATAAAAATTCTAGAAGTAGCAATACCCTTTTTTCGGACTGATGTTGTGGCCGTTGGGCTACAGACAATTGAGCCTTTTTTTTTTTTTTTTTTTTTTTTTTGCGACTCAATTCCTTCGTTCATTCAAGATCCATCAGGGTTACAGTCTGCAGCCATCAGGCCAATGACAAGGAAGGAGCAAATTGCGACTCACCCAACCTAGTGTCCCTGGAGACTTGTTTTGCTAAAGTATGAGCTACTCGATTACAAGATCTGCTAGCATATGACAACTTAAAATGAGAAAAATGCAAAATAATATCACGAGCTTCCCTGATGATCGGCACAACTCTGGATCTCTGGTTGTTGCCTGCCTCCCAAAGCTTAAGGAGCTCCTAACCATCAGTTTCCATGATCAGCTTCTAGACGCCCCTCTCTTGTGCAAATGCGGCTCCAGCCTGGAAGGCCAGCGCCTCCATGGTAAAGGCATCAAGCCCATGGCGGTACCAGGTTGCTCGGCCCCCTAAGAATATCCCCAACACACCACGTAGAACAGATCCTGTTGCTCCTTCACCCAGTCTCGAATAGAAGGCGCCATCTACATTGCACTTAAGCAAGCCCTCCTCCGATGGAGTCCACGCCGGTGCAGGCCGTCGTGTTTCAGTTGGCCTGCTAGGCATACATATTTGCCAAAGATCCATGGCTGTGTCCACACACCACTGGACTCGGCAGCTTGGCTTCCCCGTGTCGTCATCTATTTCTCTGAGTCCACGGCGAATACATGCCGATGATGAAGATACTTCTATTCTTCTCGCTGCGAACATTATCTCGCATCAAGTCGCTCGCCCAGGTAGCAGAATGGAGTCGGGGTAGCTTAACCCCGGCGAGCAGCCTAATCTATTGCCAAAAAATTTTCGCCACCATGCATTCCATAAGAACATGATAGATAGACTCCTGTTCCGCACCGCATCATTCACAGAATGCAATTGGGTCTATATTCCGCCTATTGAGAATGTCTTTTGCATTGAAAATGGTCTTATTTCCATTACATTGAAAAACCATGTAAACAAAACATTACTGTATCTCCTCTCTCAAGGGCTAGAACTATCACAATTATCCCAGTATGGACGAGATATATAGTGCTTATTAATTCCATCAGTGTTACAAGTAGAAAATGATGTATATTCGAAACGATGGAACTCTTGGTGTGGACATCACCTAGCTCAAACAACATTTAAGACAAATGATAGTCTACTAGTTGCCACTCAATTATCAAAAGTAAACTAGGGTTCTCAGCTCTAGAGTGAGCACAAGATATAGAAAAACTATTAGAACATACAAAGATATAGAAAACAAATTTTACTTGAATAAATGACTCTAAATGATGATTTAAAGAGAAATTTTAGATACACTCTTGGAGATATTCTACAGAAACAATTGCTAAAAAAAAAATAATAATTATCACCTAATTAATTATATATTATTATTTATAAATTACTATGTAAAAATGGCATTGCAGACACACCTTTACATACATTACAGACGCACGTCTGTAATGTACATACATCTGACGCACGCCTGTAATGTAGTGCGCCTGTAATGTATCTAAAGGCACGCCTGTAATGTTGTTTTTTACATAGTGATTTGTGCTCAAGCTGATTTATTTTGGGACGAAAGGAGTAATAACGCTGGCGATTTTTTTCACCTTTTGAAAAAAAAAAAAAGAAGTTATGTTGAAACTTTCAAACAAGTTGTGTTTGATTAGGATGCAAAGAGGTTCAAATTAGTCCCTTGAGTTACTAGGGATAATTAGCGAGAATTGGACATTTTGTCACACTCAGGTGTTGGCTTGGGATGGGAGTTAAGGTGAGTCCAAGTGTGAGTTCACTCTTATTTAACGAGGTGTCACGTAATCAGAATTTGTGGCATGGCCATAAAAACTATGATGATACTGGATGCAAGGAGACTCACCACTTTCCAGACGCCTAGGTGCTTAAGGCGCATGGCGCGGCGACACCACCAACAGGGAAATACAAAATATCGATAGAAAATAGAAAATTAATTTCTCTGTCGTTGTACCAATTAACAACAAAAAAAGTGACGGAAAAAGAAAATTTGCCTGTTGGTGGATGAATTTTCCATTCAGTTAAGCAATTTGGAAAATTCGGTGACCCAGATGAGATCAGTCTCATGCAACCACACATGGAAATGGCCCTTTTTCCACATGAGGTTGACTTAAGCGTCGCCCATCCAAATTGCCATATTTTCATAGGTGGTTAAACTTAAGCAACCACCTCTTAAACTCTCTATTTCCAAAAAAAAAAAGGATAGTTAAATGGACTGCCTCTCAAAATAGAAGACCTTTTTTTCTCTTGTGGGAAAAGTCAGTTAATATGTCAGGTGAAAAAGACAGTTAACTTAAGTGACATAGTAGTAGATATATGATATGTCCTGTTTCTCTTGTGGAAAACACATGAACAAGCACAAACTACTGCACTAGTAGACAATTAATTAATATACATATTCACATAACAGAAGAATACAAGTTCACACCTGCTGCGACATACAAAATTAAAGGATTTCACAAAGTACTATACGACTGCAAACAACTTAAGTAAGGCTCACGAACCGACAAAGAAAATATGAAGTGTATACACACTACGTACGTGCATACGTTCTAAGTACTTAAACTCGCTTCTCTGAACATGATCCTCCGCAGCAGGCTGTTACCTTCACTTCCTTGAGCCGCTTCACTATCTCTGCCATGGTTGGTCTCTCGTCCACGTCCTCTTTGAGGCATCTGACAGCGAGCTCCCCAATCCTGCTAAGGCACTCCATGTAACACTGACACTGAGCTTCGCTGCAGGATATGTCGCTGTCGTACAACCTCCTTGCATTACCCTCCTCCTTGCAGAGCTTGACAAAGTCCAAGGGGAGGCTGTTGTCGCCGCCGTACCTGGCCGTCTTCCTCGTGATGAGCTCCAAGAGTACCACGCCAAAGCTGTAGACATCGCTCTTCTCCGTGAAACGGCCGGACTTGATGTACACCGGGTCTATGTAGCTCATGTCCCCAGACACGCACCACTTGGAGTACCTGCTGGCAACAGACACGAGCTTGGACGACCCAAAGTCGGAGACCTTGGGTGTGAGATCATCGTCAAGGAGGATATTGCCAGACTTGATGTCCCCATGGACATGGTTCTGGTCACCATGTGAGTGCATGTAGGCTAGAGCTTCCGCGGAGCCGATCGCGATGTCTAGGCGCTGCTGCAGTGAGAGCTTGTGTCGTGGTTCATCGTCAGCGCCGTGGAGCACTTTGTATAGGCTTCCCTTTGGGACAAACTCGAAGACCAGCATTGGAATGTTTGTCTCAAGGCAGCACCCAAGGAGACGCACCATGTTCGCATGGCTGATACGGAACTGGAAGGTGATCTCGTTCACAAACTCCTCCTGTGGAACCATCTCGCCTTTCATGGAGGCACGCTTAACTGCGACCCGTTGGGCGTCATCCGTGGTCCCCATGAACACCTTGCCGAAGGCACCTTCTCCTATTGGTGTGCTGTAGCGGTTTGTGATCTTGTTTAGCTGCTCCTCGGCGAAGATGTTAATGCCCATGCTCTTCAGTATTTCACCACCATTCTTGTCAAAGAACTTCTTCTGCTTTCGTTTCTTAATCTCCATAACAACGAAGCATGCTAGGACTGAGGCAGTAAAGGTTGCTGTAGCCAATAATATATAATATATATATTCAGGAACATTACTGTACCATATTCATTTTAGAGCAACGTGATAATGAATAAAAAAACTTGGTTCTCTTGCAAAATGAGTTGCAACGTACGAGAGCGGGTATACAGTGTGTGCCTGAGATTTGGAGGTGATTTCGATGGATATTTATCTTCACCCGACATGGTTGGTGGTTTAGCAATAGAATTTTCCAATAGTAAAGTTTTGGGCTTTTATGGAGTTGCTTTAAACAAATATTTTACTCATGTTTGCTATAGGTGCAGCTTTTGTAATTGGTATCAACATATTCCAAGGTTGCAGAGGCTGGGTGCAGGTTAAGGCTAGGCAAAACATTCCTCCTTTCGGTTCTCAAAGAACTTTGTCAATTTAGGGTTTTAATTTTTCTTGAACGAACACTTCTGTCATATTAGAACTTGTAGTCAGTTTTTTATTGATTCATTGCCATCACTCATAAAAAAAAATTAAATGATCCATCTTTTTTAATATAATACAATGTTAATTTAGGTTAACAATGTCACAGTTTCAGTTCTTGTGCGCACGTGTCGGAATATGATATAATTTGGATTGAGAGGGTATATATAAGGTATATACTTTACGGATACTTGTGTAAAAAAAAATATTTGTAAATAGATAGGCCTATATGATATTTGTGAAACAAGAATGACATGGTTTTTCAATGAGCGACTAAAGTGAAATAGCAATATGGAGGAACCATATGGACGTGAACATTAAAAATTAATCAAAGAATGCTCACCTACTATCGCTATTGCATATCCTGGAAATATGGGTTGGCATCCTTTGTCACTTTTTCCATCTCCTCTTCGCCCGAAATTACATTTGCATTTGAAATCACCCAGAGTATCATAGCATGTGCTACCACTTCCACAAGGATATTGTTTTTCATACCTCACAGGATCTGATTTTCGAAGCTCGCACTCATTAATATCTGCATAATTGGTATCTATACTGTTAGTTTGAGGAAACCTATCATTACAGAATTCCAAAATTTACTTCTCACTCAATTACATCAAATAAGCACATATGAAAGTCGGTTGAGATATGGTTGGTGCAATCACATTTCTGATCAGTTAGGAAGTGGGTGAGGCTCACACACGGGTCTCTTGTTGTTCATCAAAATTTACTTCTCACTCAATTACGTCAAACATTTCTGATCAGATATGTCCATTAGATTCAACAATTAATTTAATATTCAATTTCTAATACCTGATATCTGAACACTTTTTAATTAAAACAAGCTGTTAATCGAATTTGTACCAACATTGGATGCCATGAGAATTATAGTAATAGACCACAATGTAGTCGTGAAAGTACATGGACAGAATTTTAAGGACGCTAGATGTTTTTTTTAACTTTTTACCAGTACTAAGAAACAACAGCATATGGCATGAAGAGAATGAAGTATTTCATTGGCGAAGTGTTTCTGTCCTAATATAATTTGAGCTGTCATACAATCATTACTTTTGAATGTCAATATTACTATAGAAATGATTAATTAGTGCTCAAAATCATCATAAAAGTATTCAACAAGAAGGATCAATACGAGTTTATATACAATAGGCGTCAATAATAAGCAGGCATTTAGTTTTGGGATGTCCTGGATGCGATGATTCCATCCCAGTAATTGTCCTTTTATGATGATGCGAACTCATGGAATGATGAAGTAATTACCGAAGATTCAGTAACATGCTCTCACACAACAATTTATCCAAGTACTATTTCGGTATTTCCAATGCTTCAACCAAAAGTGATTAGTGATAAAAAAAAGTCATGAATTCACAAATGATAGTAGCTAAATCCAGGTGCATAGTACTAACTTGTGCATCCACCGGTGACATATGGATTGCCAGTGTATCCCTTGGAACAATTGCATAAGTACCCAGAGCCATGTGAGGCATTGACACAATGGCTATTGGCGCTAACACAAGCTGAAGCTGTCGATTCTTCCAACAACCCATCTTTCTCTATCGGTGGAGGACAAGATCCATCAACCCGGATGGCCCAGTCGAGCACTAGAGGGACTTCTGTCACAGTTCTGTCTCCAATCTTCCGAACAATGCTGTTGTTTCGAACAAGGTCCTGCCGTTGGAAATCATACCTAAAATACATAGGCATCAAGAGAAACTCACCTAAGAAGAAATGTTTTTTACTCAATTATCAGTACATATACACATTTTTTAGAAAAAGGAATACTTCCGGCCTCTGCTCTCACACATAGCCAAATGTATGAGTTTCTTGTTTAGCCTATCCACAAAAGGATGAGGTTATGAACATTCCTATATAGAAAATGCATACACCGGAGTGACTCTTGACTCCATCCACTTCTTTAGATAGTTTCACACACCAGTGGCTTTTATTTTTATTTTTCTTGTATTTCGTTGGATTGTTATAATATCTTCAACTTATGTACAGAAAGGGACTACTCCTAATATGTCCCTTTCTTCTCAATTCTTTTCTCATCTTGTTCAATATGTTACCTTTCTAAAGCTAAGAGATTAGTTCACCCACTCTTTTGCCAAGCAGTTTAAAGGCCACTAACACCTAAATTTTTTTTTGAGAGGGTACTCTGCGCTCAAACTATATGCACATAAACATGTGCACATCCACACACACGCAAAAAAAAAAAAAAAAAAAAAAAAAGGATTGGGTAGCTCTAGCCTCCAGTGCGTGGAAACACTCTGTATCACTGAACGTGCACGTAATATATGTGTATACCCTACCTTTCTCAGGAAATATATCCAGAAAATACTGTGAGACACCACTTTCAAGTAGGGCTTGAACACTGGTGGTTAGCAGCCCACTTGGCAGTCCTACCACCGGACTAGAGGCCTTTTCGCCTCCAACACCTGAATTTCGAGGACTTGGATTTGTACTGAACAGCAGTGGCGGCATGTAGTGTAAGATAAGAATAAATCATGTGTTTCAAGGCTTTCTAGTAAGATATTGAGGCGATTTATCTTTCTTCTTAGTGTGTGTCTTATTAGGATTATTTAACAAAAGAGTTAAATACACCGGCGGCCCTTAAACTTGTGGCGTTGTGTCACTTAGGTCAACGAACTCTAAAAATCGAAATCTGACCCCTAAACTTATTAAGTAGTGCCACTTAGGTCCATAAACTCTCAAAACCGAGTACAACGTCCACCACAACTTGTTAAGTTGTGCCACTTAGGTCCAGAAACTTGTTAAGTTATGCCACTTAAGGACCGCTAATGTATTTAACTCTTAATTAATAAACACCCGTGTCATGAATACATATACAACTCATTCAAAGATTACAACGTGTTGAAAGAATCAAAGTGAAATGCAATGGTCCCTAAACATTTGTATTAAAAAATCAAATTCCATCATTATCTCAGAAAATCATATTAATTTTATATACTTTAATTATTTATAAACCGGTGATATATTTTAAATCATATTAAGTTATATAAAAACCTAATTAGTCATAGATATAATTAGTAACTTGAATAATTAGTAACCTAGTTTAAAATCATCTTAATTAGTAACCTAATTTAAAATTATATTAATTTTATATACTATAGTTATTTATAAACTAATTAGTAACCTAATAATTAGTAACCCAATATTAGTTACCTAATAATTAGTAACCTAATTAGTAACATAGATATAATTAGTAACCAAATTTAAAAATCATATTAATTTTATATACTTTAATTATTTACAAACTGGTGATATATTTTAAGTGCATAACTTAACAAGTTTGTAGACCTAAGTGGCACAACTTAACAAGTTCGTGGACTTAATAAGTGACACGTTGTACTCAATTTTGAGAGTTCGTGGATCTAAATGGCACAACTTAACAAGTTCAGAGGGTCAGATTTCGAGTTTGAGAGTTTGTGGACCTAAGTGGCACAAAGCCACAAGTTTAAGGGCCGCCCATGTATTTAACTCTTAACAAAAGGTTTTTTTGATGAAAATTATTTAACAAAAGGTTGTGTGTGTGTGTGTATATGTATATATATATATATATATATATATATATATATAAGATTATAATCACATCATACCAGCCTTTCTCAGCGACGAAGGCGTTGCTACAGGGACTGTATCTCCATACCGAATTGCTATTCCTTGGTTTACCCCAGGCGACTGCTATGTTGCTAAGGTTGCCTGGGATGGACGTCTGGCAGCAGCCGAGGCCGGTGCACTTGTCGCCGTCCTGAGCCGCCGCGTCCACGCTGACGCAGGAAGTGATGCAGCCGGTGTAGTAGCTGGAGCTCGACAGCAGCGCGAACGTGTTGCACCCGGTAGCCGTGAACTCATTGCGTGTCGTCGAGATCAGGAGCTGGCTGCTCACCATGAGGCTAGTGTTGACCTCTGTGATGATCTGGGTCGTCGCGTTGTAGGACTTGTAGCATCGGGATGACACGGGGGCTAGGACCCGCATCTCACCGGCCTCGAGCGAGAGGCCCAGGACCTCGACGTTGCCCTCGTACGGTCTCGGAGGGTTGAAGCTGTGGTTGCAGGTGAGGCTGTACAATCCCCGCCAGGAGCAGCCGTCACCGATGCCATACGGGTAGGGGATGTCTACGTCGCCGCACTTGCGAGGGCAGTTTGGCCGTGGAGCTGGCAACGACGGCGACGATGGTACCGCCGTGTCGTCAGCACGGGCCGCGGCGGCTACCGGAACCAGAAGATGGTATATGATGCTGGCAGCAGGAAGGAGAATCCACACGACGTCTGCCATGGCTTCCTAGCTAAGCCACACGACGTCTGCCATGGCTTCCTAGCTAGCTTCCAAGTGTTCCGATCCTACTTGCGGAGGTGCCGCTCACTACCAGACTCAGGATTTTTCCTGATGGTTCCCAGTTTTCGTGTCGGTTTCATTTTAGCCGTCAGGAATTGAATTAATTCCTGTCGGTTCTTAAAAACCATCAGGAATGCAGCAATGACTCCTGACGGTGAGGCCCAACCGACAGGATTCGTGGGTCGGCCCACTGCTCCCCGCGAGCGCCCAATTTGGGACAAATAAAAATCGTGAAACCCTAGCCACTAACCAGCTGCCCCCATTCTATCCTCCCACGCCTCCTGGCCTCCTAGTGCCTCCCCGCGTCGGCGCCGCCACTCTTCCCCACGCCGGTGCTGCTGGGGCCTCCCCGAAGCCTGTGCCGCCGCCCTCTCAGGGATCTTCCCCTGAAGCCCTGGCCTCGCCTCCACGCTGCCTCCCCGACGCCGCCCCAAAGGGCCTCCCCGGAGCCGGTGACTGCACGCCCTAGTCCTCCAGACGCCTACGCCGCCGCCCCCAGCCTCCAGCACCGCCTGTATGGTTCTCATCCCCCCCTCTCTCTCCCAACCTCCCTCTAGCCCAGATCTGCTCTCTATTTTCTTGCTTAGCCCAGATCTATGTTCACTGTATTATAAAACTGATGAGATGCATGAACTGCTAGGTCAATTTGATTTCCTGTCAATTTCCTTTTAATAATTATGCAAATTAGATGGTTCATGCTACAAACCGTTGGTTCAAATGGGGAAAAATGAAATTCGGCCTCTAAAGACAGTACAACAGATTCCTGATTTATTCTGCCAAATTAGTACCTGCTAAGAGGCTATAATTTTATCTTCCGTAGATTGGATTTTCTCTAAATGGGTTCATGTACACCAGGTTGAGATTATCTACGTACACCTATTATGATCCAAACAACATCCAAGGGCTCTACAGGATGCATCCCAGATGGGTAAGCTGCATGTTTAAAACCATTGCCATTTGAATGTTCTGAAAGGATTTAGATGTGTCACAGATTATACAATGACTATTACTATGTCCAGTGTGCATGTGGCTCTTTAACTGTGCATTTGGTTGTATTGTGACATTGAGTCCTTTTACTGTTCTTGCAAGTTGCCTTATGCAAAATAGAAAAAAGCATTTGGTTGTATTGTGACATTGATTATTTATGGCATGTGTACAAGGAATGGATTAACTCTTGAAGAAGCATCAAGAATAGTAGACACATTTTTGAACCCGTAAGTGTGTATATATTCTTTTTTGGGCATTCACAGTTACTTAAAAACTTGCTACTTCACAGTTACATTAAAACAGGGCCATTGAGAAAATATTTAACAATGGAATATGTCACTCAATGAAAATAGTTGTGGTCTATGCTAATTTGTTATGGATGGTGGTGTTGACGATAAAATCGTAACACACCAAAAACAAGAGCTAGATCGCTCTACGTTAGCCGAAAATCGGGATCGGCAAGCGCCTAGAGATATCCACACCTGGACCTTGTGCCTCCAACGATGAGCGATACGCAAAGACATGTCGCCGGAGGAGCCTCGCCGAGAGCGCGGACGCAAGACACGCCGCGAAGTCTCTTGAAACCCGAAACCCCACACGCCGGGACGGACCCCGTGAGGGCGTGCAGCAGCTATGGGCTGCCCTAGCCGCCTGACCGCTCTAGGGCGTTGTTGTCGCCGATCTTCCGCTCATGGCATCGGGCGGCGAAGAAGGAGGGAGGATGACCTACAAGCAAGACGGTAGTAGATGTGTTTTTGTCGATTGGATGTAGATGGGATCAAATCGGCCATAAACCTCTTTATTATATAGAGGGGGGGTGGTCTTATCCCTTTAGGAAACCGTCCTTGGGCGTTTCAAGTACCAAAACCGACCTAAACACGATTGGAAACAAATCGGTTCAGATCTCAGTGCGGACACGGACCTGCGCGTCGGGCTGCTGACCGACGCGGTTTGGCCCCGACCGACGCTCCGGTCAACGCGTCCCCAGAGGTCTTTTCTCTAAAAATCGATGTCCCAAATCCGCCCGTTCAACCCGGCCGGCCGCTATTGAGTCCGGTCGGTGAGTCCTGTCACATTCCGTAAAGCCGCTTTCGATCCTCCTCGAGAATTTGGCTAAGTCCGAAATTTGCGGTGACTTGACCTCCAAAATATGGCTAAGTCCGAATTTTGCGGTGGTTTAGCCTATGCCATTTTTGGGTGTCAACACATGCCCCCCGTTTTCAGGTGAGAAGTGCACGAGCCTGAAAACAAAACAAGAAAAAACTAAACAACACGAATGCCCATCGTATCGGGTTGTCCAAAGGACTAAGGGCGATACTATGTATTGGCCATTTTTATTCTAAGGGCGATGCATGCATCGGCCATTGTTTGAGAGCACTAGGCCTCTTGCCAAACACTAGGGAAATACTTTTTCAAATACCTCCCGTTAATCGCCTTATCTTGGCGTTTTCTATCACTCGTTGACTCAAGCACATAGGAGCTTCCAAATATCACCCCGACCACCTTAAAAGGACCTTTCCAATTGGGTGACCACTTGCCAAATTGATTGCTCTTCACCCTATCGGTAATATAGTTTGCCAAACTAAGTCACCGATTTGGAACGATTTGCTCTTGACTTTCTTGTTGTAAGCTCTTGCAACACGGGCTTTGTCTTTCTCAATCTCCTTTAGAGCTTGTACCCTCTTGTCGGTTACCTCGCCGATGTTGTCCATCATCAAATCATGATACATAGTAGGAGATAAGTCATTTTGTTTAGCAAATCTATATGCATCCAAATTTACCTCAACGGGTAACACCGACTCTTGGCCATACACCAACTCATACGGAGTGACTTTTAGTTGCACCATGCCTTGATATGCGATGAGCCCACAAAGCTTCTAACAAGACCTCATGCCACCTTCTTGGATGTTCTATTATTTTCTTCTTAATAAGCTTGATCAAAGTTTTGTTAGTTGACTCTGCTTGACCATTGGCTTGAGCATAATATGGAGATGAATTGAGCATCTTAATCTTATATGATTTGGCAAAATCCTTCACTTCTTTAGCCATAAATGACGTCCCTTGATCCGTAGTTAATGTTTGAGGAATGCCGAATCTATGAATAATATGCTCGTGATGAACTCAATTACCTCCTTGTGTGTCATGTTCTTCAATGGAACCGCTTCCGACCATTTAGTGAAGTAGTCGGTAGCAACCAAGATGAACTTATGCCCCTTCAAGATGGAGGATGAATCGCCCAATGAAATCCAAGCCCCAACCACGGAAAGGCCACGGTTTGATTATAGGATTAAGCATAGCAGCCGGCACTAGCTGAATATTCCCAAACCAATGACACTCTTCACAACCTTTGTAGTAACGAAAGCAATCGGCCATCATAGTAGGCCAGTAGAAACCAGCCCGTCTCAACAACCACTTCATCTTCGAGCCGATTGATGCGTACCACAAATGCCTTCATGTACTTCTTCCATTGCCACTTTTGCTTGATCAGCCCCTAGACACTTTAGCAACAAGTCTTCGGCAGCCTCCTATAAAGCTCACCATTATGTAATGTGTACTTGAAAGCAAGTCGCCGAATATTCTTGTCAACTTTAGCACTAGGATCCCGCAAAAAAGACAAGAGAGGAGTTCTCCAATCTTCCAAATCGGTACTACCATTGTCCAAAATAGAAATAGACCGATTTAAAAAGAATTTTACATTGCTGTCCCAAATTATTAGCAACATCGGTTTGTCTAATTAATTTTGGTTGAACTGAACTTTTACTAGAATCTGAGACAAGCAAATTTTCATGCATCGGCAAATGTTGTAAATGAAAATATTTTCTTTTACCTCAAAGCCGGATGCCTCTCGAGCAAGCAAGTTTGCTCTTTGCATATACTTTACATGCAAGTGATCTTCTTCTTGCCCCCGGCCTTAAATCATCGAAATAAAATTCCTAGGGGCCTTTCATATAGCACGATGGTTCTAAACATTCATCGGCTATATTGCATGCCGAGGGCGATAATAAAGTATCGGCCACATGAATTCACACACAGAATATGCATGACCGAAATAATATTTCGGCTCTTGATCATTGATAAAGCGTGATAATTCGACATCCCCCCCATAATATAAAGGCCCATACCAAGAATCAACATAAGAATATGAGGGATAACCATGCATACCATGAGGTGAATTCCACATAAGCACGGGCGAGAGAAAATGGATGATGCCATGACCAAGGATTTTGATGATTTGGTGCAAACCTCCAACTTGGCAATTGTGTCTTGAATCTTTTTTTCTTCTATGTTTTGTCTTCGTTGCACCGCTTGCTTGATCATCATCCTTTCGATCTTTAATGCTTCCTTTAGGGACCCATGCTAAGCCCCTTTCTCTTAGCTTCTGCGACCGAGCTTCAGTAATTCCTTTTCCTCGCCATCTTGGTAAACCGATTGAGCATATCGGTTTAGTCTCTCAAGTAGGACCGGGACATTTCTTTCTTGTTCTTAGGTACTTTTATCTTCTTTTGTTCAGATTTAGTACCGCAACATAAACGGCTGAATTTTCAACTTGTTTACCATCAATAGCCAGATTTTTCAACAACGTAATCGGCTTTTCAATGGTGTCACTTAGATCTGAACTTTTCTTTTTCCGTCCATCATACTTCACTGGTAAACTTGTTTTACCATTTTCCCTTTTGGTACAGCTCCGCACCGATTTTGATCAAATCGGTCTTTGTACGATGATGAATCTTTCAAGCCGTCTTGGAGCTGCATACTCCACATGTTGTGGCTCGAAATATGATGGAACATAAACCTTCCTTTGCCAATGTTGTTTTTGAGGATGATGCTTTGGAGGCAACTTTGATGCTTGGGTTTTCTTCAATCGATTTGCTTCCCTATCTTTGTATATTTGGCTAAGAGCTCCTCGAAGCTAAGCTTCGGTCTCCTATTGCCTCTTTCTTTGTCACACTTCTTGCCTCCATTAGCTTTATGAGCATCCTCCTTTCCTTCATCTTGATGGACATGCTCCAAAGAAAGACCTCTAGCCGTTTCCCCTTGCTCAATGGAATCAATCGGCTTTTGGTGGAGATGGAGAGATTTTATTTGCCCCCAAAGGTCTTGATTTGAGGATTCTCCATCTCTTTCTTGGGCATTGGAGCCTTGATCTTTAAGTGAATCGGCTAGTAATTCAAGCCGATTTGGAAACTTCTGCCATCGTGCCCCGATTGAATCTAATCGGTCCACTTGTTGAGCTTCAGAAAAACCTCAATCGGTCATTATCAATGTCCGATTGGATCTCATGATGAAATACATTGCAACTATGAGTATTATGATCAAATGAATTACACAACTTGCAATATATAAGCTCTTCCAAGTTCTGAATTGATGGCAAAGCATTGTGATCAATATGCCTAATAAATTTACTTTTTAGCAACATGTTCAAGACATGATCACAAATATATAGAACCAAAGGTGAGCATTAAATTTGTAAGCCGATTTTTTTGTAGAATCGGCTTCAATGCTTGGCAAGCGAAGAGATTAAATTTAACACCAATCCATTCGGCCGCACCTTTACAATCATCTTTCATGCCAGAATTAAATGTATAACAAACATCGGCATGAGCAATATTTTTCAATCTTAGCCTCGAATCATAGAATCCAAAGTAATTGCAAAACTTATATCTCATTCGGGACCAAGTATGAATTAAATTCAAAGTAAGTAAAGCAATCCACATATATGTATAATTCACATTAAGCATTGGGAAAAGCTTTAACTTTGACAAAACATTATCATCGGCCTTCCAATTGAAGACAACATGTAGGCGATGTAATCTTGTACCTTAGTGACGAAAAGATGTAGCAACCAAGGTTACGCTCTCGATGATCTCACCGTTAGCAATACCTTTGAAAAGAGTTTGTGTGCTCTCTCCAACGCCACTAATTTCCTCCTCGGTGTCTCGACGCCCACCACAATGGCGGTGAAACTTTTCAAAGCACCCATCTACAACAATAGGAATCGACTTAGCCGACTCGAAGTCGTCAATGCCGATTCGTGCTCATTGGCAGCAACCTTAGCCAGCTCGGCTACCTCTGGGGTCAGCTTAACCATCTCA
This sequence comes from Hyparrhenia diplandra, assembly GCA_015847255.1. NCBI lineage: Eukaryota > Viridiplantae > Streptophyta > Magnoliopsida > Poales > Poaceae > Hyparrhenia > Hyparrhenia diplandra. The sequence goes on along the minus strand of JADLZK010000633.1, from coordinate 53,091 downwards.
AGTAATGTAGTTTGCCTAGCTGACTGAATTTGTTCCTCCTTATTGAAGCACGATTGGCCATGGCTCAATCGGCTACAAGGTAAGTACTGCTGCCCAATTTGAGTTTCACTAGCACACACTCTCCTTTGGTGAAGATTTTGACACATTAATGGGTGAGGAACCAATGCTTCACCTCTATGTGTGTGCTGCACCTTTTTTTATAAATAGCTTGACCGATTTGAGCAATCGGTCTTGCTAATTTTTGCTGTCCACTAGTTCTAAGAATTGATTCCAGCAATCCCTTTTGGATGATGACACTAGTGGTTGACATCTTATGAATGACACTTTGGGCCTGCCCCAAACCTGGAAGACTTGATAGTGATCTTGAGGCTTTCCCGATTGTTATTAGATCTTTCTAGCACCACCTCACGATCTGAACTTTGCTTTTTCTTCTTAGGCTCTCTAGGCTCGCCCGATTATGACATTTTTTCCAATAGCGAATCGGCTTGCCCCTGGTCGAATTAAGATAGCCGGATTATTTTTCTCCAAGATTTCAGCCATCGGATGTGTCTTTCGGCAAGGCAAAGATTGTGTATTTCCTAAACCGGTGTTATCGGTTTCAGGCGCCGAAGAAACCAATTTGATTTGACTAAGTTTAAATAATCGGTTTATCCGACCGACAAGTCGGTTTGACCGATTCAATGTGAGTTTCAGTAGCATGTTTCTAATGTTCCTCACACTTTTCTCAGAGTGAGACTTGCCTTTTGATAATCATTTAACCATCCCGCCTCAACCATTGTTCTAATTGTGATTGGTCTTTTCTCGGTATCTCTCCCAAAGAATTCATAGAGCAGCTTCTCTAGTATAGACCATGACCAAGCGTAATGTTTGGGTAAAGACGTGAACCATGCAAAGGCAATACCGGTGAGAGATAAAGGAAAATTCCATATTCTCATGTAGTCTTCTTTACTGAACCCAATTGTGAGAGATATATATTAATATGCTCCACAGCCAGCTTGTACCACTTTCTCCACAAAATAAATGAAACTTAGGCATCCGCCAGCCACTAGAGATCTCAAGTAATCATAACATAGCATATAAGGTCCGGTGTATGCGGGCATTCTCCAATTAGAAGATCCGTGTGGATTTTCTGGCATGACCTCGACCGCTCATTAGCCCAGTTTGCTTGGAGAAAGTCGGATAAAGCCGAGTCATAATCAACATCTTCGCCAGATCTTGTTGGATTTTTATTAATTCGATAGAATCAAGTAAAGCCGAATTAATAAAATCATCACTATCATAAGGCACTCAATTTTTATTAATTCGCTATGATCATTATCAATAATGTGTATAGCGAATCATGATCGCTAACACCGCATAAGATGTTGACTTTGGAGAGCAATTGATTAAATCATCATCATGCATCGGCATGTCACGCTGTGAACTTATAGCCGATGAAAGTATATGTGACATGTTGCTAGAAGAATTAGAACTCAATAAATTTTCAGCATACATCGGCTCTTTATCATGATACACATAATTATGATGTAAAGAAACATTATTAATGTAAGTAGCCGATGAAACATATCTAGTACTATGATAACTAGCAACATCATCATAAGAATTAACGGTACTTGCAAAATAATTATTGGAATCACCATATGAACTTGCAAGTTTTACCTTAGACGTGGAGTGATGATACCGAGATGTAATGTCTTGATACGCCTCCATGGATCTTTTGTATTTTTCTTGAGTCGCTCAAATCACAAAGACGACACGCCCAAATTTGCTTCACTCGTGCGTGATAAACACCAAGCGATAAATTGATAGATCAATGATAAATTAGGGCTAGGGTAAAGATATATTCGGCTGCAAAGTAGAACCGAAACAATTCTTTTCCCCAAATGAGTCGCCAAAAAGTGCGTTGACGATAAAATCGGTAACACACCAAAACAAGAGCTAGATCGCTCTCACGTAGGGCAAGCCGAAAATCGGGGATCGGCAAGCGCCTAGAGATATCCACACCTGACCTTGTGCCTCCAACGATGAGCGCGATCACGCAAGACACGCCGTCGGAGGAGCCTCGCCGGGAGCGCTGCACGCAAGACACGCCGGCGAAGTCTCTTGAAACCCGAAACCCCACACGCCCGGACGGACCCCGTGAGGGCGTCGCGGCAGCTATGGGCTGCCCTAGCCGGCCTGACCGCTCTAGGGCGTTGTTGTCGCCGATCTTCCGCTCATGGCATCGGGCGAAGAAGGAGGAGGATGACCTACAAGCAAGACGGTAGTAGATGTGTTTTTGTCGATTGGATGTAGATGGGATCAAATCGCCATAAACCTCTTTATTATATAGAGGGGGTGGTCTTATCCCTTTAGGAAACCGCCCTGGGCGTTTCAAGTACCAAAACCGACCTAAACACGATTGGAAACAAATCGGTTCGATCTCGTGACGACACGGCCCGCGTCGGGCGACCGGACGGTGGTTTGGCCTGACCCGGACCTCCGGTCAACGCCCGTCCGGCAGAGGTTCGCTAGCCAGCGAAATTGACCGGACTAGTGACGACGCTGCACCGACGCTGCACCGACGCGACGGGCGCGTCCCCGTCGATGTCCCAAATCCGCCCGTTCCACCAGCCGACCGGACGCTGGCTGACGGACGCTGGACCGACGCGCCCGAAGTCCGGTCACATTCCGTAAAGCCGCTTTTCGATCCTCCTCGAGAATTTGGCTAAGTCTGGAATTTTGTGGTGGTTTAGCCTATGCCATTTTTGGGTGTCAACAGGTGGCCTCTTGGCCTATGCTTATCAGTTTTTAAACAACTCTGTACCTTTTTGTTTTCCAGATCTTTTACAAGGGGATTATACTGTTGCCTTGCAAATTCACACAGAAATTTCTTGATAACCATGAGCGGGGAGACTGGCAGTTTCTAGTATGCAGGTATGTCATGCTTCTCTATAATGTCTTTATATATGTCAGTCATGCAGCATAGTGTAGCAGAACTACTTAAAAGGCATGAGCTATTTGTTTGGGAAACTAAATCAAACTATCTTCTCTTAGCTTCGTTACTGCTGTGCTTCACTACATCTTTGATATGGCCAGTTCTTCGCTCGTGCTGAACCAACTTTTACCACTGTTGCTGTTATGCTGTTTTTATTATATGGTTATTTATCTATGTTTATGTTTGCTTTCATTATATGGTTCTTGTGCACATTTTTTTTTTTTCCCAGTCTCTGGATTTCTATTAAAAGATCTGCAGTGCAAACACTTTGTGGTGCTCTGCACTTTTTCTTAGTGCATTGCTCGTTGTCTAGCTACTGTCATTTCTAACCATTCGAATTCGTTGCAGGTTCTTCATGTAATCCAATCTCGCAGATTACATTTGGCACCTCAACAGATCATGCTAGCAACTCTCTGGCCTCATCACTGACAGGGAAAGGTATTTTCAACACGCTACTAAGATCATTCTGAACTGTTTCGTAAGAAAAAAGGATCATTCTGAACCACTGCCATCCTCCATAAAAGCAACTAATCCCTGAAATTACTTGCTGCTAGAGAGCACCCGATGTTCAGAACCAAATGCATGGTATACTAGTTGTAAAACTCTCGTTCATCTTCAGAGCTGTATCTATGCAGTTTATCCATGAAATTCGTCCTTAACACTTTTGATGTTTAAGACTACCGATGTCCAAATAAAATTAATTGATGATTACTGCTGCCCGATGTTCTTAGTAACCCTTGCATATTTGTGGATGTGCCTGACCAAGCTAATTCTTCTTTACTTGCAGATGGTAAAAGCCTCATTCTATTGTAGGAGGTCGGTGAATAGGAGGTCAAGTCTGTAATCCGTGCTAAAAGCCTCATTCTGTTGTTGCATTATGCAATCTTGTGTAGTTAGTACTTAGTATTATGCATCTGAACTCAATATTACTAGAGATTGGACTTGTTGTAATCAATGATAGACTTGTTGTAATCGATGATAGCTATTTGAATTTGGATGACATATGAATGTGATAAATAATGTATTTTTTGATGGACAATGAGTTGGATTTGTACATGTCGGTTGACTGACTTTGGAGTGCAATCAGCTATATTTAGCTGGGTTAATGGTTGTAGTATATTAAATTGGTTTTTTTTTGTGTATATTTGTTCCCTGTCGGTTTGAATTCTGACGGTAACATGCTGGTAGGATTCAGGGTTGATCTGGTCAAAGAGTGACCGCCAGAATTGCCGCCAGGAATTATTTCCTGATGGCCGGCTGTCGTGAAAGGTTCATTATTCCTGTCGCCGTTCCTGACGGCCGATTCCTGTCGGCTGCCTTCCTGACGGTTTTCAGCCTATTCCTGATGGTTTGTGGCTGACGGGAAAAAGCTGTACTCTGGTAGTGGCTTGCTGGTGACCTCTACTACCTAGCTAGCTTATGGCAGATCCAGGTGTGTGTATATATAAGCACAGCTGGTGCGGCCCTGCTGGTGGGCTCCGCATGGTTGTTATATCAAAATACAAATCTAAATTGACTTGACTTTTCGGAGTAGCAAACTTTCATCAGAGAATTTAATTGCTACATTTCTCATGCGCTATATGTTGAGGCGCAATATTCATTGGCTACATTTTTCAAGGGGCCAAACATAAAAAGCATATTTCGAGCCCCTCGATCCCAAAATATTTCAATTTCTAAGAAGTTTCAGACATATACTATTTATTACTGCTCGATAGGAAGGCATCATTATCCTCTCTATTAGTTAATCTCTGTACCTGTTTAAATTGGCTCACATCTAAATTTAACCATCATGCTCGAGCTCTAGTGATTGGTCTTTGTTTAGCAACGGGAGGTTTGTTATTTGTATCAGTGATGTCCTCATCACCTCTGTTCTAAATTGTAAGTATTTTTATGACGTGGAGGGACTTGTACCCCTATAGATAAAATAAGTTACTAAACGGAAAGATCAACCAATGCAGTCCACAAATCGAGAAACGAAAAAAGATTAAAAAAGATAAAAGATAAAATGCAGTACTGGAGATTCTAGATCCATAAGATATCTGTACTTGATTTTGTCATGAAGGTCATCAACTTGATTTTTTTTTTAAAAATTCGTTGACACTGTTGATTTATAGCTGAGTATATTGTTGAAGATGAGGTCATTTCTTGCTGCCTATGCCCAGATCATTAAGATTGCCACCAACATGAAAACTTGGCAGTGTGACTGAACTCTGATTTGTAGTAGAGCTTCAGGAAAGTCTGAATCAATCTAGAAGTGAATGTTCAACAGGCCCCAACAATATATTTGGCAAAAGAGCAACACAAGAACAGGTGTTGCACCATGTTTCTTCTGATTAAGATTGATATGACTGTATGACACACTGTTATAGGATTCTAGTTTTCATTTTTTTTTACTACTTAGAATATTTCTAGTGCTTAATTTGTATTTCATGAGCAGCCAAAAGAAAACTTTTGGTTAACAGAAGCAGCTCCACAGCCATTTGAACCCTTCATGGACTTGTTTGTGCCCAATTAGTGAAACCAGTTCATCAACCCGTGATCTCGCACGGGTTAGAATCTTATGAGACACTAACTAATAAAAATTACTTATATTAAATAGCTTTTCTCTTCATTGATTTTCTTGAATAACAGGTACTGTTCATCCATATTCATAGTTTTTTCTTTACATAGCACCACTGTGTATCTCCAATATCCATTTACCAAAATCATTAGCTAAACTATGATGGTTTTAGCTATAGTCTATTTTGATGACATGAACCAACATTTTTTCCATCAAATTGTAAGTTAATTAATTGCTCAGATACAATGGCTATTGTTGTATACAATGGTTATTTTAGTGTACCGATTTGATGGAAAAATGTTTTATATTTTTGTAGAAATTTGAGGATGTATCTTTTTTATTTCTAGCGGTTTTTTGAGTAATAATTTCTAGGATTAATCTTCTTTTATAGAACCATATGTATTTAGTTGAAACATAAACAAACTTAAAGTATATAAAATCTTATTTCATCCCTTCAGATGATATTGTGAAAAACTATATTTTACCTTTTAGGTTTTAACCTAGTTAGTGTAATATTTTATACATGTGTTAATTTGAAATTCAAATTCTTATTGTATCGTTGATTCAAAGTTTTCTTTTTATATTTTATATTAAAATGTTATTCTAGGTCATACGCTACACTATTAGCTCTGCATAAATAGTTGTTTCACCATGCCAATCAAGATCTTAAATTTATTATATCGTTTTAGTATCGTTGTGTTAAACAAATACTGCTTAAATTAAGTTATTAATATTTATATGATATAATATTTCAACTAAAATGTTTAAACTTCTTTTCAACACAACAACTTACAAAGTTTATTAGTATGAGTATTAGCATAGCTTAAAATGAATTATAAGTGTCATTACAATGTGCTTTGCTTATTAAGGATATTTTTGCCATGCTCGATAAGCTTATAAAATATGTGTTTTGTACTAATGTAAGTTTTAAGTATTGGATGTTCAATGACTTTTTGTAATAGTTAATTACAATAAATAGTAGAATTACATGTAGGTTTGAGATATTTTTGTTAATTTTTATGATGGTTAAGGTGGGAGACATCGATGAGGATGTCAGTCATAGAATTAAAGCTGGATGGTTGAAGTGGCGGCAAGCTTTGGGTGTCTTATGCGACCCCCGTGCCACATAAACTAAAAGGCAAATTCTATAGGACAAAGAATCCGGTCGGGCTATGTTGTATGGAGCAGAATGTTGGCCCACTAAAAGACGACATGTCCAACAACTAAGTGTGGAAGAGATGCGTATGTTGCGCTAGATATGTGGCCACACAAGAAGTGATCGAGTCCGGAATGATGATATACGAGAGAGAGTAGGAGTGGCGCCAATTGAGGAGAAGCTTATGCAACATCGTTTGAGATGGTTTGGACATATCCAACGAAGACCTGAAGAGGCACCAGTGTGTATCGGAATAATTAGGCGTCCCGAGAATGTGAAGAGAGGTAGAGGTCGACCAACCTTGACGTGGGCAGAGGCTGTGAAGAGGGACCTGAAGGAGTGGAATATTGATAAAGAGCTCGCTATAGATAGGAAGGGGTGGAAGTGTGCAATTCACGTGCCAGAACCCTGATTTATAGTTTCGCATTTCCTCCTTAATCGTTTGACCTTTTCTTGTGCCCCCTTTAGTTCTTGCTGGTTTTTGTGGGTTTTATCTCTTTTTATGTGTTTTCTCATTGCGTCGTTTTTTCGGTTCTCCTTTGCCTTTTTCTCCCTTTTCTATTCTTTGGTGGTTGAGCTCAGTAGTTTTCATATGGGTTTCATCTCTAGCCTACCCCAACGTGCGTGGGACAAAAGGCTTTGTTGTTGTTGTTATGATGGTTAAGGTGAATATATTACTTTACATTATCTTTCATAATGCCATGTATGGGTAATTTAATTAAATGCAAATTTAGGTGTTAAAGCGTTATCTTCATTGATGATAGAGATGGATCACTTGTAAAAAAAAAATTATTGGATTGGTTGAATTATTATTTTTTAATTATGGACTGCATCGATCATGGTCCCGTAATTTTTCAGCATCGTTAAGATGCAAACTTGAAGTAATCTGATTACATTATCATTAAAGCAAATAAAAAAATATAGCTGACGGTTAATAAGGATGACATCTAAACTTATTGTGCGAAGTAATCCAAAGACACTAAAATTAAATGAATATCATACCTAATGGTGAATAAGGATCATATCATGTCGCAGGAGATGGATTAAATTGTAACTATTGGTGCCATACCATTAGTGTGCACTACCGTTGGTGCCAACGTTGATGTAGTTGTCGTGGACCTTGGGCATCATGGCACTGGTGGTCTGCTGCGTGCTTGTTTCTACATCACCCGTCTCCTTTCATTGTGTGACATAGATCTCCTCATCGACCTTCTCTGGACATGGATGAAGTAGATGCTGGTAGCATTGATGAACACCCACTCACGCCCATCCCTTCATCCCCATGCATGATGCTTGTCGATGGTCGATACATGATATGATGTTGATTTATAGAATCAAATTAGAATCAACAGCATCGCTCCTTAAACATGGATAAATTACCCATGTTCATCCTCATCTAATCGTTATGGATCTACAAAAGGTTAAGAACATGGATAATTAGTAGATAATTGCTGCTTGAACATGGGTAACTACATGATATGAATGTAATCAACTTAAGAACATCAAATCGATATGGGTATTTACCCACGTTCTTAAGGACAATATGAACGTCACATATTTAAACATTGGTAATTACCATTATCAGGTACCCACGTCAAATTTAATAGATGATAACTGTACAGAGTCCAAGTAGATCCAGCACCATTGCTCATTAAACATTCTCTTGTTACATTATCAGCTCCAAAACGGAGAGGGGGTTCCTCACCTGATTTCCAAAAATATCCTGCAAAATATTTTGCAGACAATTTGGAAGCGAGCTGTGAGCCCGTGAGCAAGGTGCTGTGGCTGCAAGCCATTATCTTCCCTGCCGTTGCCTCTTGGTCAGCTGTGCGTGCACAAAGTTCTCCAGCGGGTAAACACTGCACTAATAGAAGAAGCAAGTCAAGTGGGCCTTGCCCAGGAGCCAACTGGGCCTGACGTAGATGAGGGTGAGGTCGAACTATCGAAAATGTGGATGTGAGCGAGCAGTATGGTGACCCCATTGTAGTCCTCCAACTCGCCGAGGCACACCACCGCGTGCGGACTCGCCCACTGCAGCGGACAACTTGGCGGCGGCGCCTGTGAGGAAAAGACGAAGGAATATGCTGATGGCTAGATCTAATGGTTAGGCCACGGTAAATTGTCGATGGTTAGGCCATAAATAATATATTTTCTTATTATTTTATTTTTATCCATAAATAATGGCATAGGTGGGTAATTTTTATAAAATAAAAATAGATCTAATGGTTACAGATCACGAGAGCCTATAGATTTGATGGCTAGATCTTTCTAATTAATGTGAGAATTTTTTACATTTATCTTTTTTTCTAGCGTATCTGGTGAGAATTAACGTGAGCCTCCGTTGGAGCCTCCAATTAGTAATAGTAAGATATAAGCATTTGAAGTGGAATAAATTCCTAGCCAATTGTAGGTGTAATACCTCGCTGATAATACATAGTTAATCAAATTTTTTGGTGCATAAAACAGTTGATCCTGGACCGTTTACCTCCAAGTTTTCAAAGTGCTGAAATAATGAGTAGAGAAAATGGAGAAAGTTTGAAAAGGGGTAAAAGAAATGTGTTGTTGTGGTTTTAATCTTGACTGACTTTGCGAAATGGTGATAAGGGTTTAGTGGGTTGTTTTCTCTTTGGTAAATTAAAAAAAGGAAAAAGAAAAACAGCCCGGGGAAGGGTTGGTAGAACCAGCAGGGAGCAGGGCGTGAGCATGGGTCACGTCCACGCCAGCGCATAGGTCACCGCCTGTTCGCCCCCCTCTCCAGCGAATCCCGAACCAATCCGGAGGCAAAGCTTGCCGTATGTCGCCCTGTGCAGAGTACGTTGTTGTCATACCTAGCCTTGTGCCACCACAGCATCGCCGCTCGCCTCTTTGGACCGCTGGACCTTAGGCCGCTGTTGTTGTTCTTTAAAACTGAAGCTGAAAGAGGTAGACTGAATTCCCTTGTAATGGGGTCATGTGCATAGAATTTCCCCACTATAATGGCCTTTGATTTGGCAAATGAGAAAAGTTCTGGGTATTTATCCTTTAAAGGTTCTTCCAACCAGTTATCCTGCCAGAAGATGCACGTTTGGCCATTTTGAACTTGTGCAGTAGATAGTGACAGCTGTAAGGATTCCAATAACTTCAAATTTTTTTTCTCCATCAGAAATAACCCTTTTTGTATGACTGGGTAGTCTGCCATTAGAACAATGTTTCTCCCAAACTAGTTAAACCCAGGGTATGTCTTTTTGTCTGAAGAATTTATCTTTTAGCTTTTTTACGTAGATTATCGAGACATAACATATATCTATATTGAAAATTATGCATCTAAAAGCTAAAATAACTAATTATTTGGAATGAAGTAGCTTGTTTGAGTGGGAGAGTTAGTGTGGAGGCATGCAAAACAATTTAGTTTGAGACAAAATTTTGGCCTACAAATTAAATCAATCTGATTTGAGACGGAGGGGTAGGTCAAAAGTTCTATTTTTGTTTCTAATCGAAGGGCACTAGACATTACGATCGTTTATTACTCCCTCTGTCATAATACATAAAGCGTAACTATTTTTTTTACTCATGTCCCATAATATAAGGCATGCTCTCTCTAGACACAATACATTGATGCAGTAATACTAATGCTTTGAGAGAGAATTAAATATGTTCTTTGGTCTTTGCACCAGAGGTGGTTACGTCTTATATACCGTGACGGAGGGAGTATGACACATGGGAAGTAGAATAAAATAAGGTAGCAAAACAAAATAAAGAAGATCCAATGAAAAGAGCTACTCCATTTTGTCTCAAATTATAAGTTATTTCAATTTTTTAGAGAGTCCAAGCACCCCAAATTTCATCAAATTTATATAACAAAATAATAACATTATTTATAGTACTAAATAAGTATCATTAGATTCTTCATTAATTATATTTTCATAATATACCAATTTGATATCATAAATCTTTATAACTCTGTCTATGGTTTTGGTCAAATATGAGATGCTTTGATTCTCTAAAAAAGCTAGAATGACTTATAATTTGGAACATAGGGAGTAATGAATTTATTTATATTATAGATGACGATGAGGGAGGAACTGCCAAAAATAAAAGTCAACAAAGACACATCAATGTCTGTTGTTGGAATAAAGCATTATATGTCACAAAGACACATCAACAAAGACGCATCAATGTCTGTTGTTGGAATAAAGCATTATATGTCACAAAGACACATCAACAAAGACACATCAGCAAACACTATTGTTGGAATAAAGCAAAATATGTCACAAATACTAAACCGATGGGCAACCCTAAAATAATATAAATATCCATATCAAGAATCACAAAAGTTGTCTAAAGCTATGCAAATCTTATCCGCCAAAGTACTTTCCTTTTTTTTTTTTTTTTTTGTCTTGAATGGGTGAAGTCATTAGAGACTATATATTCCTTGTAGAGCAGTTACTTTCGAAAAGCACCTAGTATTTACTTGATTTCTACCTCGTGGCTTGATGATCAACCTAGCCAACTCAATCATGTCCTTCCTTAAAAACTTTAGAAAAAATAACATACACTACGTTAGAACACGTAATCACTGATGGAGCATCAATGTTTGTTGTGCCAGAGCCGGCAGTGATTGCTTATCACCGAGGGTTTGTAAGCCTAAGATCCAAAAAAAAAATCACTACTACATATGATTTTGCAAGACACTAGCGAGGGATTAATGGAGGCGGCAACATCTCTGGCAGCCCCTGCTCTTAAGTGGTTGCCTCCATTGTATTAATAATTAACGGAGGTGATCGACATGAGACAACTGCCTCCATTAATAGTCCATTAATGGTGGCGGACACTTCATGACGACCACCTCCATTATCATGTTAACCGAGATGGCTATCATAAGGCGTCCGTCTCCGTTAATGGTCTAGATATCATAAGAAGTCCACCTTTATTAATCTATTAATGAAGGCACCTAGGACGACCGCCCTTAGGATGTCTACCTCGGTTAATCCCTCCCTTCATGATAACATCTACGACTCCTGTCAAGTCCAAACACCCACAGAGGTTCCTACTCCAACCAAAACACGCATGATTGGCCCTATTCGCTCGAACTTATCAGTCGTACTTTTTCAGCGAAAGAATAATGTTTTTCTCTCACAATAAATCAGTATCAGCCGAACAGGATTTGCCTACGGACACCCTATTTAGGCACCTCCAGGTTCAACAACTATTGTGAGTTCTTTTTACCCCCACTTACTTTTTCTCTCTTGATTGGCTTGCTGGGAGAAGTCATGGGCGATGTCGTCGATGTATGCGTGCCCAACTATTATTTTAGCGGCAGATAAGACTTGACCAGTGGGAGACCGAGAGCAGAGCCCATGTCCATTGTCCACCCGCCAACACGCAATTTGCTCCTAGATTGAACCACCGCTTAAGAGCAGGCCGGCCCAACATAAAAAGGCCCAAATGGACAGAACCTCTTGACTTTGACTCCCCAACCCAACCCCCTCACCCCCGCCCCTCCCGTGCGCGCCTGTCGACCGAGTGCCGCTCAGCTAGCGGCGCTAATTCCCCAGCCTCCCGCTATCCAAATCATGGCGCCGCGTGGAGGCCGGGCGAGATTGAATGCGGCGGCCACCAGTGATGACCCCGAACGGCGGCCTAACCACCGCCAAGCAGATCCAAAGGTGCCTCCTTTCGCATTCGCAACGGTCAAAACATTTCGATAGACTATCTAGCTAGAAAACAAATAGAGGATTACTTTGTTAATTAATCGCAACGTAAATATGTGTCATTATAGTGGTGATGACATTGCATAGTTTGGATTGACCACACAAAGGACGACATGACCTTCCCACGCGGCTCCATAATGGAAGAAAAATGTGAATATATTTCCACACAGTTGCCATCAGGTTGCACTGGCTAGTCAGTCATTATTTTGACTAAGTGTGGAAAACTGAGATCTCGTGATCACTTAGAATCACTACAAGAATTCCAGAAGAAGCAATACCTTTTTCCTTCAGTCCTCAACACAGAGACAAACTCATTGTCTTTCCCACCATGCATCCTGCTCTAAAGCTCCTCCTCCTCCACGTCTTGGCTGACACATTCCTGAAATCCAATGCGCTGCAGCTTCGGCCAACCGGAGGTGAAGGTGCAGCTGGTGCAAGCTGCATACCGCACGAACGGGACGCCTTGCTCGCCTTTAAACATGGTATAAGCAGTGATCCCGTGGACCTCCTTGCCTCTTGGCAAAAGGGCGGAGACTGCTGCCGGTGGAGAGGCATCCGCTGCAGCAACCGGACTGGCCATGTCCTCAAGCTTCAACTTCGTAATGTCCACGTAACGTCTTCAAGTTGGGACTCTTATGATAATCCTTTCAGAAACACAGCATTGATCGGCCAGATGTCATTCCTTACTCGCGCTGGATAAACTTGTCTACCTTGATCTCAGCGTGAACGAACAACCTTACCAGCTCGAGTGGCCACATACCAGATTTTTTGGGCTCTTTGGTGAACTTGAGATATCTCAACCTCTCCAGCATACCATTCTCTGGTAGAGTGCCTCCCCACCTTGGTAACCTCCCATAGTTGAAGTATCTTGATCTCTCCCTCTTGGCTTTTAGGGGTCAACTGTACTCAACGGACATTTCATGGTTAGGTAGCCTCTCTGTGTTGGAGTATCATGACATGAGCACAGTAAACCTCAGCACAATCGTTGATTGGGCAGATGTGGTGAACATGATTGCTTCTTTGAAGGTCCTCCGTCTTAGTTCATGATCACTTCTAAGTGCAAACCAATCACTCCCACATATTAACCTTACAAATCTTGAAAGGCTTGATCTGTCTCGTAATAGTTTTGACCACCCAGTGGCATCCAGCTGGCTTTGGAATTTGACAGGCCTCAAATGTCTCAATCTTGAGGGCAATTATTTTTAGGGTCAAGTTCCTGATGCACTAGGGGATATGACGTCTCTCCAAATCCTTGATTTGTCAGGTAATCAGAATATGGGTATTATGACAACAAGCTTGAAGAAACTCTGCAACCTGACCGTCCTAGACCTCAGTTTTTGTTTTTCTAATGGAAATATTAAGGAATTGATAGAGCAGATGCCACAATGCCGCATGAACAAACAGCAGGAATTGCATCTTGAATATAATAATATTACTGGAATGATACCAAGTCAAATGGCACATTTGACCAGCTTAGTTGTTTTGGACATCTCTGAGAACAATCTAACTGGATGTCATACCATCAGTGGTGGGGCAGGGCAGCTCGCTAGTTTAAACACCCTTGACCTCTATGGCAACTACCTTTCTGGACATGTACCATCCGAGATTGGTATGCTTGCTAATTAAACTGTTCTAGAGCTCGGATCCAATAAATTGAATGGTAGTATCACAGAAAAACACTGCAAGATTGGCAAAATTGAAGCACCTATCCTTATCTGGAAATTCCTTGAACTTTACAGTTTCCTCCGAATGGTTCCCTCGGTTTAGTTTAGAAGAATCAAATCTGTACCACTGCCAAATAGGTCCTTGGTTTCCTACTTCGGTTTCAGGTGAATGTTCTTTGGGTAGATATCTCAAGCACTGGTCTAGTTCATAAGCTTCCAGACTGGTTCAGTACTACATTCTCAAAGGCCACATATTTGGACATCTCCCAGAATCAAATCCATGGAAGATTGCCAAAGAACATGGAATTTATGTCCTTGGAGTGGTTCTATCTCAGCTCAAATAATTTAACTGGTGAAATTCCATCGTTACCAAGAAATATTAGCATGTTTGACCTCTCTCTAAACTCTTTATCTGGAAACCTAACAACAAAGTTCAGAACTCGGCAACTAGTATCTCTAAATTTGTTCTTGAATCACATCACTGGTGATCTTCCGATTCGATTTGTGAAGCGCAATGGTTATATGAACTATACTTAGGTAACAATTTTTTAGGGTGAACTTTCTCGATGTTTTAATTCTACAGCCCTCAGGTTTCTACTATTAGGCAATAATAGTTTCTCAGATGATTTCCCAGTGTTCTTGCAAAACAGAAAGCGATTAGAGTTCATAGACTTATTGCGAAATAAGGGCCTGTTTGGAACTGAGGAATCGAAAACACAGGAAAAGGAAAAAACACAGGAATAGGATGGGGATGAGATGACAAAATAGAGGATAGGAAAAATGCAGGAAACATATACAAGGTGGTGTTTGGAACACAGGAATTAGAGTTATAGGAATCTTTGAATAGTAGCATGCAGCTTCACTTGCGTTAGCTGGAATGTTTGGGTCACTGACATCCTGACAACCTATAGGACGCTCCCTTCTTTTGACAGGCAGTGCATCGGACAAACGCGAAGGAAAGAAAACCAAGAGATCCAGGTAGATTTTTTATTTCCTGTGAAACGAGCATCCAACTACAGTGAAACAGAGGAAAGGAATTGGATAGTTACTGCGTTCCAAACGCTCAAGTTCACTTCCTTTCCTTTGTTTTCAGATTCCTACGATTTTCCTTCAAAAAATCCCATGTTCCAAACGCCCCCTAAGTTCTCTGGAAATTTCCACACTGGATTGGAGGTTTGGTCGAACTCCGGTTCCTATGTTTAAGCGAGAACATGTTCTCTGGAAATATTCCAATCAGCATCACAAATCTTGCCCACCTTCATCATTTTAATCTAGCCAGCAACAGGTTATCAGAAGTTATATCCCGGGGTATGTCAAGTCTTACAGCTATGACACAAAAATATGTGAAGGACCCTTCTATTGACGAAGATGCTTATGGAGCCTATGAAACGTTGAACCGTGACATTGGGCAGCACTTCTCTGCAGTCACCAAGGGGCAAGAACTGTATTACGATATCAGAATTTTTGAATTGGTGAGCATTGACTTATCGTTCAACCACTTATCTCGTGGAATTCCAGAAGAAATAGCTTCTCTTGATGCACTATTCAATTTGAATCTCTCAAGAAACTGTTTAAGTGAAGAAATTCCAGACAAGATTGAGGCCATGGAGTCACTTTTCTCACTGGACCTCTCAAACAACATGATTTCTGGGGAAATGCCTTCCAGCTTATCAGATCTTTCAGGATTGAGCTAGTTGGACTTGTCTAATAACAATGTAACAGGGCAGGTACCATCTGGACAGCAACTTGACACCCTCTTCGTAGAGGTGAAATTTTTGCATTTTGGTCCTTTTTAAAAACTTTTTCTATAAATAAACCCTTGGCAAAACATTTTCTAGAAATAGACCAAAATTCGGCGTATTAGAAAACCACGCCGAGGTATGAGGCTCAGCGCCATGTCAGACGTCACCGAACCCTGCCATGTCAGCACAAACACCGGTCGCCTTTGCCACGTAGGATCCGACGTGCCACAGACCTCGGCGTGCAGCCAGCTGATGCCGTGTTTCTTACCTCGGCGTGCTTCCACCCAACGCCGAGGTCTGGACACTTAGCCGCCTGGGCACTTCGCTATCTACTGAGGCTCGGCGTTATTTTGTACCACGCCGACATCTTAGGCTCGGCGTTATTTTGTACCACGCCGACATCTCAGGCTCGTCTTCCCATTCATAGTGCCCAGGTTCTTTTTGCAGGCCATCCAACATAGTAGCAGAAACAACAGATTTAAATGACAGACCAAGAATACATTTAAGTCCATACTGCAGGTTACTCCTACATAGCAATATTCCCAAGAGCAAAATATAAAACGTGACCATACGCCAGCCTCGACAGCAAATAGTAAATCGTTTAAAATCCACTAGACCATCACATCATTGTCATCCACTACATCAAGTCCACAAGACCATATACACGGGCACACGGCATAGTTACATCCTAGATAGCTGAGAAGTATTTATCTCATCACGGTCGGCATCATCTTCTTGTTCCTTCGTCTTCCTCTCCTTTCACTACCAAACTACAGCTTTTTCCTGACGGTTTATACGGTTCCTGTAGGCTTTACTAAAACCGTCAGTAATTTATAGTACTCCTGTCGGCTGCGGAAAAACCGTCAGGAAAGGCGTACAGATTCCTGTCGGTTCCATAAAACCGACAGGAAAAATAAAGACCGTCAGGAAACCTCAGATGACTCCTGACGGCCGGTCGAAGTCGACAGGAGTCCTCACCACGAGCGCTGGTCAACGGGAAAAGATGGGGGATGCCGGCTCCTAGTCCCATGGGTCCCACATTGGGGGCACAAAAGATCAAACCCTATCCGCTCCCACCTCACCCCAAACCCTATCCTCCTGCTCCCACACCCGCCGCCGCCCGAGTGCCCCCACCGCCCGCGCCGCCCCCCCCCTCCCGCTGCCCCACCGGCACCCTCCACCTGCCCCAAGGGCACCCCTCCACCGGCCCCGAGGGCACCCCGCCTCCCGCGCCGCCCGGGGCACCCCACCTCCCGCGCGCCCCGAGGGCCACCGCCTCCGCCTCGAGGGCACCCCTCCGCCCGCTGCCCCCGACGGCCACCCCGCCTTCCGCGCCGCCCGAGGGCCGCCGCTGCCCCGACGGCCACCCGCCTCCCCGCCCGCCGTGCGCGCTGCCCCGAGGGACGTCCGGATGCTGCGCCGAGGGCCACCGCATTTCTATTCCCCGCCGGCCAAATTAGTACTCTGTGGGAAGCCATGTCGAGTGGTGGAAGGCATTCTCGACGGCTTTTCTCCCGACGGCCGTGCTTTGTCGGGAGTTACTCTTGATCGGTCAAACGTAGACCGTCGGGAACTTCCGACAGAATACATTCTGACGGCCGTCCGATAGGAAAGAACGGTTATTCCCGACGAGCTGTTCCTCGACGCGGCTGGCCGTCGAAATACATTCCCGACGGTTTTGGGCCTTTCCCGATGGTTTGCGGCCGTCAGGAAGAATCCCTGGTCTGGTAGTGTTGGTCCTCCTGTTTGTGGCCTTCTCCTTGTTCGTCATCCTCTTCCTGGTCTTCCTCTTGGGTGGTGAAGGAAGTACGAACTTGTCAAAAGCACGAACTGAAAGATAAAAACATAGGAAGCACGAACTTGTGAACAAAATTATAAATTAGTAAATGGCACCCATGGTGTAGGCAGGAGGCATACAAATCAGAACTAAAAGATAAAAACATAGGATAGGCTGCAGCCTGTATTTCTTTTTTTCTGAACTGCACAGTCACAATCATTTGTGTTGAACTGTCCAAGGTCAATAAAGAAGTAATGACAGATAATCCTATCACCTACAATACATGGAATTTGAAAAACCATAAGCATTTGATGAAACAATATCTAGTTTCAAGCAAATTCACTGACCACATTTTTCCAAAATAAACATTGAGATTAAAGAGTCACGATTGCTTACTATGGTTCATCTGCAGTTGAAGGTCTCGCTTGCTGTTGGGTGAAGCAACAGGTGCACATCCCATGGGGAGGAGACTAGGAGAAGAAGAAAGCCGATGTCTGCACTGGTGGCCAGCACCGTTGCTGTCCCACAGTCCTCCACCATGCCACCGCCGTCCCTTGGCCTCTAGCGGCTTTCTGCTTGGTGCCTACACAGATCCGATGGGAGGAGGGATAGATCCGCCATGGAAGCATCGGATCCGCCAATGTGAGCCTCCTCCAGCAAGGAATAACGAGCACGCAAGCCTAGATCGGCCATGGAAGTCGGTTAGGACTTTGGAGTTGGGTCCCCCCTTTCTCCCTCCCCATGTATTCTTGCTTTGTTTGTTTGTGTGTTTGTTTTGTGTGTCTAGGGCTACACCGGTAATCCTAGGATTACTTGTTGAGCCCTTTGTTCGGGCTTGTATGGTCACACTCTTTCTTCTTAATGGAATACGCGCCTTGGAGTGGTCTCAAAAAAAGATCGAGCAGCAAGAGAGAGGGAGCGCACCTTAACCTGGCTGGGCGTGGCGATGGCGCTGGATGGCGGGGCCCGTGCCCACAGCGGTTGCCAGCGCGGCCAGGGCTAGACCACGTGGGGGCTGTGTCCTCGCCCCTCCCCGCGCTCAGCGGTGGCCTAAGGCCAGCCGGGCCGGCGGCGGCGGCCGGGCTACATCAGGCCCTGCTCGCCACCACGCCCGGACCGCGGGCTCACACCACCGCCGAGCGCCACTCGCGCCGTGGGTGACCTACGCCCGCTCCGCACCGGTATACGGCTGTGCCGCCGCATCGGGAGAGAGGGGAAGGAGAGGGTAGAGGTGGAGTGGAGAGATGGCGGAGAAGAGGGAGATTACAGGCAGGCTATCCCTTCCCTCGGCGTTGAGTCGACCCACGCCAACGAACGAGGGCTCGGCGTTAAAGAGACACCGAGATCTGTGGGGCCCATATCCTACGTGGCTAAGATGACTAGGTCTTTGCTGACATGGCACTACGCCGAAAGACGTACCTCGGCGTCATAGGATATGACACCAAATTTGGTCTAGTTTTGGAAGAAGTTTGGCTAAGGATCTATTTATACAAAATGTTTTCAGAAAGGAACAAAATGCAAAATTTTCACCTTTGTAGAGTACCCGTCTATGTACAGCGGCAACAGTGGTCTATGTGGGCCTACTCTTCAAAATATCTGTTCAGGAAACAATTCATCAAGTCAACTTGTCCATGAACATGGTTTTGAGCCAATGTCATTTTATTTTGGACTTGGTTTGGGATTTATGTTGGCTCTTTGGCTTGTGTTTTGTGTCCTGTTGTTCAAGAAAGCATGGAGGGTTGCTTATAATAATCATATGTCCTGTGTTTACTAACGAATGTCTAGCGGTGTGGTTATATGTAGTCCTTTGAGGAGCAATTATGTCGTGGGAGATCTGAAAGCACTTATATGTACTACGGAAACAGCGGTCTTTGCAGTCCTCTGCAGAGGAATTGTTCAGGGAATGGCACACCAGAGCATGGGCATGGCAATAATCGGCAAGAAAGTGAAAAAGATTTCGATTCAGCGTTCTTTTACTATGGACTTGGGTCAGGGTTTGAGATGATCTTATTGGTTCTGTTCTGTGTTCTATTATTCAAGAAGGCATGGAGAATTGCTTATTTCCTTCTTGTTGATACGGTGTATGACAAAGCATACGTGTTTCTGGTTGTCACGTGGAGTAGGATAGCAAGGAGGAACACTAGGAATTAAGTGTGCGCATCAGCGAACGAAACATCGTGTATATCTTATCTTACTACTAAAAAGCGTGAAAGTAAATCGTCGACCCGACCTTTCACCCTGCCTCCCCGATAAAAGTCCCGCCCGGCTTCACCCGCTCCCGTCAAAATAGAACCGCCCGCTCCACACCCCCTGCACCCCGTGAAGTCCGCCCGGCGCTCCAGGAACCGCCGTCGTTCGACCTCATCCCCTCCCCAGCCAAGCCGCACCGCCCACCCAGCGGAACCGCCGCCCGCCGCCCTTTCACGACGCCCGTCCCGTCCCACCTGCTTCCCCTAGGGGCGGCCTCACCTGACCGGGCGCTCCGGCTGTCTTGGCCCCCATGACGTCGCGGGCGTGGCGAGGCGCCATCTCGCCCGCCGCCCGGGCGGCGGCAACATGGCGGCTGCCCCAGCGTGAGTGGGACTCCCCTTGGTCTGATGCGTTTCTTGTCTTGTTCCTCTTGCTGAATCTTTCTCAAACGTGAATGCCATGGTTCCGCGGGTTCCAGTTCGGGCGGCTTGATCCGAAGGTGGCTTCCGGCGGTGGCGGACGGAGATCATCCGACTCGGCGTGCTCGCTGCAGCACTCGGCACATCTGGCCACCGGGGACGGCGGCGCTCCGGCACTAGCGCCGAGGCCAGTTCCTCCTAAAGATGGCAACGGGTTGGGTTCGGATCGGGTGGAACCTCTGGGCACCCAAAACCAAAACCCGAACTTAAAACCCGAAACCAAAACCGAAACTGTTTCGGGTGAAAATCCATCATCAAAACCGAAAACCGTGGATACCCGAAAACCGAACGGGTACCGGAACCCGAAAAAATTATAATAAAACAGCAAAGACAGCAGCATAAAACATGATAACTTAGGAAAAACAGCAGGCGACCAGTAGCAAATTAGCAAGTACCAAGCGTACTGGGTACAACATACAGTACAGATCATAAAAGTAGTAAAGTACAGAGCTAAGCCATGTCCATGTCCAGACTCCAGAAACATAGAAATAGAAGTACAGGCACACACATACGACATACACACATACTGTCCAAATTTATTTTTTTTAAAAAAACAACACCACTTGACACTTGAGGCATTCATCTTCACTTGAGCCACACACATCCTGTCCAGATTGTAACAAAGTTTATCATTCATCAATTATGGTGGAAGCATCTTCATCCTGAAAAAAAAAAAAATAGAGAGTAGCTCAGCACTTGAATGTTCAATTCATTGTAAATTCACAAGGAAACAACAACACTGCCGACTTGAGAAGTTCAGATCTAGGGAAGGGATGCATCGCCGTAACTCATACCGTGGACTGTGGGTCATCGCCGCCGGGGGCGTGGGCGTCTGCGCCTCCCTGTAGTCGAGGGATGGAGGGAGGGAGTGCAGGGCGGGGCTGCCGGCTGCGGGCGGCCGCCGCCTGCGGGCGCCTCGCGGCTCGCGCCGGCCGTGCCGCCTCCGTCGAGGGAGGGAGTCGGGGAGAGGGACGGACTCGGAATGAGGGAGTCGGGTGCGGCCGGGATGAGGGAGTCGGGTGCGTCCGAATGAGGGAGTCGGGGTGCCGGGTGCGGCCGGATGAGGGAGGCAGGGAAATTTTCTGTTATATAGCTAGGGTTCCCGGTGGGCTTTTTTCGGGGGACCCGACGGAGCACCACGGGCGAATTCTAGGATCCGCACAAAACCGCGCAGTGTTTCGGTACCAAACCCGTAAAACCGTGGGTGAAATTCCAGAACCAAAACCGAAACCCGCAAAAACCGAAACCCACGGATATCCAACCGAACCCGAACCGCTGCCATCTTTATTGCTCCGGGGTAAGCTCTCGGTTGACTTGCTTCTTCCTCCAATTAGCGCTGCACAAAATTCACACAATTTTTGTCTGGATTCAGTACGGCATTGTTGAGAAAAAGTTGAAAGTTAATTTGTTTCTCGCTATGCCACAGGATGCAGCAGTACAGGTCACAACTCGAGCAGGAGGTGGGTGATCCTCTTCATCCCTGTGATTTGTTTCTCACTATGCTGTATTGGTGTCACCTGATGTGATTCAATTCACTAACCCTGTGAAAATTGTGCAGCTCAAGAAATTACAGAGGCAACTTGAAGAAGAGATCGATCTGCATGTGGTGTTGCCAGATGTGTTTCCAATGAAAGAGTCCAAGGAGACATTGGAGATCACGGAGATCGCCGGTGAGCTATGCTGCTTGTTGAGTTTTGGTTCTTTGACTCTTGTGCTTGGTGGTGCTTGGAACGTGTTTGGCGAAATGCACCTGAGAAGCTGTCTTTTGTGTGTGCAATGCAAGGAGACTATTCTAAACTGAGCGCATGCAACCAACAAGATCCGGGGTAGCTGGAATTTTTCGATTGGTATTTGCTGTTGTTCTATAGTGCTTCCGTTGTTTCCTGATGGCAGTGCATTTTTCGATTGGTATCTGCCATGTTGTAGCAATGTTGTGTAGATCTAAATTTCAGTTATTGCTTGTTATAGAAAGTAGTGTGAGGCTGTAAATTATTAACTAACAGTATAAGCTGTTTTTTGATAAGTTGATGCCTGTCTTCCGTAGTTTCTCTCATGTGTTATCATCTTGTGCTCTGTTATCTCAAGAACTAACTTATACTATGCAGTGCCTATATCTCATTGTTTTCAAAAGGTTTATGCCCGTGCAATGTATTATTGTTTTTCGGATCTCAAACTCACATTGGCTTTCAGTGGGCTGGCTTGCACTCGACTCAGAAGCTCAAACTTACAATAATCAATTGCACACCCGCAATAAGTATGATTAACTTTGCTAATGCAAAGAATATTTAAGGATCTCAAACTCACATTGGCTTTCAGTGAGCTGGCTTTCACTCGACTCAGAAGCTCAAACTTACAATAATCAATTGCACACCCGCAATAAGTATGATTAACTTTGCTAATGCAAAGAATATTTAACTAATTAGTGATTACTGATGTAGCCTATGCACATGAGGACACCACTGCATGCTGATAAAACCTGTAACGCTGGAGCCATTAAGAAATATATAAGAAATAATATCAGGTCAAGTTGCATTGTGACTGTGCAACTAAATCTTTCTCCTTATAAGGCATACAAGAAATATTAGTCATTTTTACTCGGAATAGGCTATTTCAGATTGTGCAAGGAATCACCTTCATTGTGACCAGTTGACATTAGTTACTATTTTGCAGACATGGAGATGAACTTATTTGCATTGTGACCAGTTGACAAAGGGTATTCACTGAACTTTGTTGGACAGTTCAATGCTTCCTCAAGGCCAACTCCCACTTCTCTAACTACATTTTTTTTTTCTTCTGTTCTGTTTAACAGGTGGCTGCTCTTTTTCAGTTAAGAGATGCATTTTATTACACCACTGTTTTTTTTTCCAAACCTTTTCTGCAAGTTGACTAAAAAGTTATTAAGACTGATTAAAAATCCTTCTTGTAGGAAAAAAAAATATCGCAAGATAAGAGCTCCTACATTGATCTGCACCTATGCAGAGCTGTTGGCTGCATGCTGCCTTGGTGTCTGCAGCTTATTCAAAGGAAGTGTCAGCTGCAGCTCACAGACCAGTGCAGGGTTTTGCTGATCTTGTGTCAAAGCCCATTGAGATGCCAAGCATGTGCCTTCCGGAGGGGGAATATCCTTTCTATCCATATGGTTCTGAAAGCACATCTACACTTCAGCTTCCAGTTTTCTCATCTCTGTATCAGTAGTTCTTTCATTTTCGTTGTACCAGATCACAAGATATTAGCCGTATCTTCGTGGATGGACAGTACACTTATTAATTTGTGGTTTTCTATCTACAGATGGTCGTTTAGTAATCGTTTAATGATGCTCGACCCTTGCTGCGGAATGGCGTGCTGGACGTCCGGCGCCAGGACGCATCTGTGCTTAACGAACTTAGTCGAGTTTGACATTTGATGTTGCCTGAGGGTTATGAAGACCGTATATCATGGCATAATAAGGTTCAGAATTTGTCCTACCCATTGCAATACCGCTGTAATTATCTCTAACTTCTATAATCATATCATCATAATCAACAAATTGGGTTAATGTTGTTCGTAGTACCCCTTGTGCATGTGGGCAAGCTGCTAGCTGGCCTTCCTAATCCAGTGCCGAGACAAAGTCCTGCACGTTGTGTCTGGTTGAGTTGTTTCTTGATAGCAATCACATATGTAGATATATTACATTTATTTGTGACTACGTAGGTATATTACATATGCATACATGATTGTTTTTATATAATTATTTTTTTCCGTTGCAACCCGCGGGCACTTACCTAGTATCTCTACTATAATGTCACAGTTCGAATTATTTTAAATCCACCCAGCGAAACGTCCCGCTGAGGGGTCCAAACTTCATGCACCCACCAAATTACACACAGAAAAACTCTCACCATCAAAATCAAGGTCTCACCAAACAACTACATCAAATTGAACGGCTCGGATCAAAAGTTTGTCCAGGGGATCTTACATCCTCTCCTTCCCCTCACCTCACCCCACCGCCGCTCAACCTGAGGCTCGCCCTCAATGACCACGGTTCGAATCCCACGATGTCACTCGATGAAAATAAATAAATAAATAAAAACATCCGGAATGGGCTACATGATTAGGTATGGATTCAAACACGATCTCATGACCTCCCAGGGCGCATCCTTCATGCCGCGATCAGCGAGGGTCCGCGGACCTAATCACCGGGTAACGACGAGGGGCACGCTAAGATCACCGGTGCGGACCAGATCGCCGACGAGCTGCCGACGGCGAGGAGTCTCAGGCGTCTGTTCCTTTCCGTACCGTCCGACCGCCCCGACGCTTTTGGGGCGATTCGAGGGGAACAGCGGCGGCAGCGATTTCTTACGATCGTGGCGGCGGAGGTATTCCCGACCGTATACACTGCTCTTTGTTTGTTCACGCCTGTCCAATCCATGAGCGAAAAATTAAGAAATCTACCGCAAGCAGATCACCGCTGCTCCTCGCCGGCAACGACAAAGCCCAGTTTCTCAGCACCGCAGAGTTTTCGGTGTCAGTGGGCAGGGGTACGAACTGCTGATGCAACTAGCTCTTGTGCAAACTGTGCCTCATACATTAATTATTTATTCTCTGCCTATTAATGTTCAGAGCATCCCAGCCTCTTATTACTGAATGGGACCTCATGCCGGATTACTGAAATGACAGCATGTTCAGAGCATTCTCCAGCCTGACCAGTTTGGATTTTCAACGACAAAGGAGTACATACATCAATCCAGTTAAAAGGTTGTTCAGTTTTTTTGGTTCCTGTCCTGGATTTTCTTGTTCATGTTCCTTGCTATATGATTCCAAAGAATCGAACACTGTCACATTTCTGCAAAATATCTTAACTGGTTTCTACTATGTCGATAAACTTTATGATGAATAAGTTAGATGTAATCTAATCTTTCTCCAGGTTCTTGTTTTAACATTTTCTTTTGACTATGCTGGTAACATATAGTGTGCTTAAAATGGACCACCATTGCGCTTGGGTAGTGAATTGTGTTGGAGGAAGGAACTACAAGCATTTTCTCCTTTTCTGGTACAACTGAAAACACTTTTTAGCTTCCTTTTTCATGCTAGGGTGTTCTGTTCATGAAATTTTGTTGTTTCATATGTTATTGCAGAAACTGTCACTGTATTTGCACATTTACATAAATCTGACTTTATTTCTTAAAAAATGTGGAGTATTCTTTGTGGAAGTAGATGATCCAGCTCTTGGGATATTGCTATTCTATTTCTTGCTTTTGGTTCTTTAGAAGCATCAAACTTACCTCAAAGTTGTGCACTAGGTTTTTTCAAGATGAAAGTAGGTGATTCAGTTCTATTTCTTGCCTATGCTGAATGATGGTGAACTTGTTGGCAGCGGCGGCGTGGCACTTTGGCATTCTGGCATTGGAGGCGCGAAGGATGGTGACCTTCCGACATGCATGAACTGTGACCTCCCGACATGCATGAACTGTGGCCTCGGCATTGGATTTGTGCTGGCGAAGCTTCTTCCTTGAGGAGTGCTTCATCGCTCCACAAAGCAAGCATGTATGACAGAGACAAACCACGCTATCTATCCTGTGATGTTTTTTGGTGGGCACCATTCTTGTTTTTGAATTTGTTATACTACATGTACTGTTTTTTTTTAATAAAAAGGTTGATTTGTGTGCCTTGGATTAAGCTTGTCGTTGATTGTTTTCATTTCCAGATTTGGGAATCTGGTCTGAACTGCATTGTTATATTCTGTACTAATAGTTTATAATGATTTGTTTAAGATCCCTTTGTGTCACCTTATCCTCTAATAGAGTTTAGAATGATTCCTGGTCAAAGGTTTCCAATTATCCACAACAATTAACCAGCGTGAGCTTTCTGTATTGCTCTTTGCATTTAAATTTGGCTAATTCAAACAACCAAATAGCTATCATTTGGGGCATATCCCAAAGGACGCTGCAATGATTATTTTCCTCAGATACAATAGATCAATTTTATCAGTTGGGGCATCCCCAAACTGCTGTAATGGAGAGAGTATGCCTCTCATTGTTGAGTTTCTGAAACAGTTTAGACAATTCTTGTTGTCTTTGCTAAATATTTTAAAATCTTGGTTGGACTCTTTTCACAGAGGTGCTTAATGTAACATGCTCATCTCTGCATGATTTATGCATGCATATATATAATATAGTTGTGTCATTCTGCTTGTGCCCAAATGGCCAAACTAGATTATAGCAGCCATGTTCATCCTGCTAATAAACTACATCGAGAGATGAGCATGTTAGATTTAAAATATAGCAGTAAGTGATAAAATATTAGATTAACAATTTTTGACAATGTTGATAAAATATTTTTGACAATCCATATTAGATTTAAAAATATTTTTGATAACAGTAGTGAGATTAGTGGTGCACTATGCAAAGTTTAATATCGTTCCTTCATTTCTTCCAGATCTATTCACTTGGAAGAGGTAGTGAGAAAGCAGATTGAAGGGATCAAGGATCCTAAATGATCTTCAGCTCAGCTTTTGTTTTTCTAGATCCATTTGAAATCTAGAAGTGTATAACTAGGTGCATAACAAAATCAATGACAGAAAAGCCAAAGTAACTACAATTTGTGAGTGCTACCAGACTACTTTTTGTGTGGGTTTGGTGGGGGGGGTGGGGGTAGAGAAAGGATTCCGTCAACCTTTTTTTCAGTCCATTGAACTCACTGTCATCATGTTAAACCAACAAAATATTGAAGGATCAAACTGAGTCTATAATGTTTTTTTGGTTAATTTTAGTTGTATAATACGCATCCTATATAATATACTACAAATCATGCAGTGAATTGGAATCGTTTTTAATTGTCTTATCTCTATTTATGTGACAAATTATTACCGTAAATTGGTTATTTTGATGTGCATCCCTTAAACAAAACTGTGATGCTAGCACGGGCAATATACTAGTAGTAAATAAAGTTGAAGAAGCATTGTTAGGCTTGTGACCCTTTGTTTTAGTTGGAGCCGTTGTACAAATTAATGGTAAATATCTTCAAATTATTGTATGCAAGTGACAATAGTTTGTATTAGATAGAAGAACTTCGATGCAGGTTCTTAATACGATGGCAACTATATATCTGTCTATGAAAAAGGAGCCATACCAAATTGAATTCAGAAAATGTGTCTTCCTGCCACTTGTCACTGCTAGCTCCGCCCACTAGCTAGCCCGACCAAGGTAGGTTGAGAGTTTTTTTTTTTTTTTTTTTTTTTTTTTTGTAAAGGTTGCCATTCATTACTATCAGCCAGCTGAGGCCTCGAACGGATACAGAAGGAACAACTGTCCCGAAGCAAAAGCACAAAAGACCTCACAACAATAGGAGAAACAAACTAAACCCGCCGGTCGTTGTGCTCCTCACCAATCCGATCCACTTCGATGCTGCCACCGCCCAGCAGCGCCGACCGGACATCACCTTGATTCGAGGATGCATCATCGCAGACCGATGAACTTTAAAAGTTCCAGCGTCCGCTGCTTTGTGAACCGCTTATCGCTGGCAAAGCCATAATCTTTGTGGCACATCGGCCGGGAACAACCCCGGACACCCTCGAACCTGACACCCATCTGCAACCACAAACCCTACTTGAAACAAGAGGTCCTCCCTTGAACCGTCGGTGCCCAGACCCCCTCGGAAACCACGAACAACAACCAAAGAAGCGACAGCGGCCTCATGGCCCCACGTAACCGCTAGACACGCGGACTCCTGCGAAGGTCGCCGACCGATGTCCTCGCACGTCGGAGAGGAATGCCATCAGCCAAAGGAGAGGTCGCGAAACATTATTCCATAGCACCGCCAGCACCTCAGCGTCGCCGACGCCGCCCGGACACAACATGGCTCCGCCAACGGATGGCGAGCAAACGCACCTTGCTCCTCCAAAATTGCAGCTATCTTCGCCGCCGCCGAGAAGAACACCACACCGAGGCCAAGGAGAAGGAGACCAGCAGACGCCGGATCGACTTCGCGAGCCGCCGGTCCATGACCTGCACGCGCAGGACGAACCGCCGAGGAGCTCGCCTGAGCCTCGCCGATGGGGACAGCCCCACCACGCACTCACACGCGCCGCCAAAGGTGACGCCCCGCTGACCTCGCCGGAGTCGACGACGCCGATCGACGCCGCCGCGGACGGCGAAGGCCTTGACCCGCCCACGACATGCCACCGGAAGGGCACACCCCGGGTCCACGACGCTTTGCCGGGGGGGACCCCGCGCCGGACCGTGACGCCCCAAAGGAGCTCGCTGGTGCTGTCCTCGCCGGAGACGACGCGCCACCGCCCGCCGCCAACGAAGATCCGGCCGAGGAACCTAACCCTAACCGACGATTTACAAGTCGCCGGCGATACATAGGAGCCCTAAAAACTTAATCCTACCACTATACAGATCCTCCCGCCGAGGTGCCGGGCACCCCCCTCGTCTCCGCTGCCGGGCGAGGTCGCCAGAGGAGAGGGGGCCAGCGGATCGATGGAGGAAAAAGCGGAGTCGCCCTCTAAGTCACCTTGCGACACTGTAGCAAGGGGAAAGGTCTTGCCCTCAGCTTTGTGTGCCGTAACAGCTAGGTAGGTTGAGAGTTGTGACTTCAATTTGTTTCATATATGCAGGTCAAAAAGAAGGAAAATAACTGATTCGATTATTAGCAGGTGAGTAGGGTACCGCAAATAAAGGACACACTCACGGCACTGGCACTGATTGGTGGAAGAAACTGGTGCGCACACTAGCCCTTTCTGGTCAGGGAACAGGGACTAAAGAGGTCTCCAGCCCGTGTCCAGGGGCTGACCGGTACAGACAAAAATAAAGATCTACTAGAAATCATTACAAATGTTTAGGTTACGTAGAAATGACGTATAAATAAAAATAAACTCTGTCATTATTATTCTAATCTAAAAGCCACAATTTTTTCTATTTATTTCTGAACTATGAAATGAGATACATTAGCAATAAAAGATGAGAGGATGAAGTTGCTAACCTTCATAACCTAGAGTGGATGGAGAAATGAGGATCTTCAAATAGCCGAGAGCAAGAACTTCAACCCAGAGCTAGAACAGAGCAAAAGACACGAGCTTCAATAATTGACTGGATGGCTCGCGATGGGGTCCAAGGAAGTTGGATATATAGCGTGGACATTTAGTCCCGGTTGATGGCGCATCCTGTGACTAAAGATCATCCTTTAGTCCCGGTTGGAGCCATCAACTGCGACAAAAGGCCCACTTGCAGCACTAACCATTGGACTCAGGGATTAATGCTCACATTAGTTCGGTCCCAACTCTGACCAGAACTAAAGCCTTGTCTACTAGTGACACAATGACATGTACTCCCTCCGTCCCCTAAATAACTGTTTTTTTTTTTTTGTTTTCGTGCAGTAAGTTTGACCAAATTTGTAGAAAATACGTGCAACAATTACATCTTCAAATAAAATTATTATAAAATTAGATTCAACGATCTATCTAATGATATTAATTATGTAACATAAATATTAATATTTTTATATAAAATTAGTTAAAATTATTTCTTGGGAAGCGAGCACAATATAGTTATTTAGGGACGGATTAAGTATAATGATAAAATTAATAATCCATGTAGTCCGAGGAAGGATTTAGGGCATGTACAGCCGGTCGTCTGGACCCGTCTGTGTGTCGTGCAATTTGGAAAATCCCCCTCGCGAGCTGGGATCGAGGCGAGGTCGACGATGACGGCACGCGCTCCCGGGTCAAGTCGCCCAGAGGACGACGCGTTGTACAGGATCCCCGTCTACAAGTGCCACGGCGCGGGATCCAGCATGCCGCACGGGAGAAGAAGGCCTCGCGCGAAAATATTCCCCTCCAGTCCTGAAGCGCACCTAGCCCGCCGTCCGCGGCGCCGTGCGCTCCTGGCCGGGCGGCTAGAGCAGATGGAGTACCGGAAGAAAGACCGGAAGAGGGAGATGGCTCAGAGACGAGCACCAAGGGGCAGCCATGGATTGCTCCGTTGGCTGGGTTGCCGCCGGCCGCCCTGCTGCTGCAAGCGGGCCTACCGCACATGGAGAAAGGGAGACGATCGTGTGTTGTTGGTACTGCTAGCCTGATGCTACTCAAAGAAAGGGAGAAGATCGTGTGTTTTTGTCCGTCCCGCCCATATGCTTCGCTGATTTGAGACAGAGGCTCCCATGATCTTGTCGTTTGTGTTCATCTTTGAACAGCAACGCAAATTTGCAATCATATTTTTATCGTATTTATTTTTTATTTGTTTTGTATCAACTAGCAAGACAGTGATATATAGGAATGATATTCATAATTGATCATATATATGTGCAAGCATTAAACCACTGATAGACGGTCAAAAAGACAGCCCCTATCTATAGGTTATCAGGCTGTCTGTATCGTGGATTTCAAGAACTCACACATAGACCCCTGTCTACAGGTTGACCATGCCCATATGCGCTACCAGTACTCACCCACTAGTCAAGTGCGCGCGAAGGTGGATGTCCTTCCTCCACATTTATCAATATCACCCGTCACTCCCCTGCCGCACCACGTACGCCACACGCGGCACCACGTACGCCACACGCTTCTATTGCCAGCTCTCTCTCTCTCTCTCCCCTGCTTTGATTTACGGTTGATCCTCCTCCTGGGTACACAGAGAAAAGTGACATGGACGGCCGCAACATCCCCGTAAGAGCATGGTTAATAATAGAGCCAAATGCTTGGCTATAAATTTATATCTATATCTATACCTACTAATAAAGAGAGAAAATTTCAGTCCCACCTCCTTTTCACCGGGCTTTTCACCGGGCTTTTTTCACCGGGCTTTTCACCGGGCTTTTTTCACCTCTTTTTTCCACCCTTTTTCCTTCCACCATACCTATCTATACCTTTACCTACTAATAAAGAGAGAAAATTTCAGTCCCACCTCTCTTTTCACCTTTTTTTTCGCCCAATCGCCGCAAAAAAATTCTGCCGTCTGCCTCCGTTATTCACATCGGAGGTCTTTCCTTCCATAAAAACGTTATGCTCGTCCATGTCCCTCCCAATTCTATTTTTTATTTGCCCTTCCGCCAAATTGTTTTTTCTATTTGCCCGTCCGCGTTGCCTCCCAATTCCTTTTATTATTTTTCTATTTCCTATTTCTCTTTTTCCTTATTAGTTCCAGAACTTTCTTGTTTCATCTTTTTCTCCCACGTTTCTGGAATAATCAAATAATAAATATTGTATATGGGTATTTGAACTATTTATTCTTCTAAGTCCTTTCTTCAATTCCGTTTTTGTTTTGACTCTTTTTCCCTTTTTGTTGTTAGATTCGTGACTTTTTGTGTTTTTTTCCTCTCATTTCTTTTTATAAATACAATAAATAAATAAATAATAAAATATTATTCTATGGTTATTTGAACTCTTTATTGGTATGTTTGCTATTTTTACAACCAAAGAAAACATGCTCGTGCCGCATAATCGGATGAAAATTTATTTATTCTTTTTACCTTTTTTTATGTCTGCCGGTCCAGTCCGGTGTGGTAGCCGCAAAAGGGGAAAATATGTAGTGCAAAGGTTTACACGGGTTTTCATGGTAGTTATGGTTTGCACTACATATTTTTCCCCGCAAAATGAGTCCATGGGCGAGAAGATGTGTGCCTCCTCCTTCTCCCTAACCAAGGCCAAGTACGCCGACGCCGGTCCTTGTCCGGTTCCAATAGAAGACCTCAAAACGACCGCACACCTGAATTTTGAGACAATGAATCCTACACGTTTTCACCGGGTGACATGTGTGAATTGGATAGCGTCACGTCAAACTATGTAGTCGATTCCAAAGTGCATTTGAACATTGATGCACGATATAAATCCGGTTCGCGACCCACAATGAGTATGAAGTATGAGTAGTAAGTGTCCAACTATGACATAGAATAGAATATCATGACTCAATGAAAGGCATGATGTGATCATTATTCTCTATGCTATAAATTATTACGACCATTTCAGGACGTTTGTTCCGGACAATTAATTTTTTGCTACAAATCGAATCAATGTATCGACATGCTTTTGACATGAGTAGATGATGATAAATTACTAAATTACACATATTTTCCGGTGCAACGCGACGGGCATATTTTGCTAGTCAAGTAATAAGAGTCAAGTCATACAATAGTTGTCTCATATTTAAATTTTTTATTATTACGTGACACCATGTCTTCCTTTCTCTTTCTTACTTCTCCTCACATACATTTTTATTTGGACCCACATATACCTATGCTTCCGTGCCCAGCTTAGTACTAAAATAAGAGCCAAACTCTCTTCTCTCCTCCACATTAGCAAAAATGTTGACTAGCTTAGCTATAAGCTCATTATTGTACCTGCTCTAACCCGCCCTGTATTAGAGATATAAGAGATATTGTGTAGTCTAGACGTGTGCTTAGGTTGTTGGAGCCGTGTAGTTTCTTGTATCTTAGCTGTGGTATACTCAAAAGACTGTGAGCCGTTCATAATAAGTGAAATATATTTATTTAATTTTTTATTTTGTAAAATAGGAGAAATAAGAAAAGTTTTAGATATAAAAATCTTTTTTCAAGATTTGATTGATAAATGCGGGACCTCGTTGATATGGTAATTTTTTAATTTTGCAACTCTAGACTTGATATATCTTGATTACCATGTAGTTTTGCATTTTTTTTTTGAAAGAACAAATGTAGTTTTGCATTTAACTTGATACACTTGAATTAGTATGCGATATAATTTGCATGTGTGATTGGTTGTGATTAGGTGGTGTTGTACGTGATTATTACCGTGTACGTGACTTTATTCTATATTGGTACGTGTACCTGACTTGCATGTGCATCTTAGCCGTGTGTATGTATTTTAGGTGAGTGGAGACATGACTTTGTTTAATCGTTGGAAGCTCTAATACTGGCAAAAACTGTATTCATTCATTGATATTTTGCAAGAAGCATACACTACTGCAAATGATTTTGCAAGATGGTGCCCTTTTATTAACCGAGGCGGTCATAAATTCTAACCGCCTCGCTTAATGCCTCCGCAAGCCCGCCTCGAAAAATGGATCTACGGAGGTGGTCGTTTTAAGGCAACCGCCTCCAACAATAGATTATTTTTAGAAGCGGTACGGTCATCTTAAGATACACGCCTCTGTAAATCTATTTTCGGAGGTGGGCACGCTATAAGGCCCGCCTTCGAAAAGGCCGAGGCCCAACAGGCCCAGCGAGGCCCGATTTCCGTCTTCAAGTATAAATACATAGGCTTAAGGGTTTCTACACTCATCTCTCTCTCTCTCTCACCGCCTCCCTCCCACGGCCGGCCCTCGCGGCCTCTGCGAGACCGAGCCGCCTCCCCCCCCTCTCCGAGACGCCGCCTCCCTCTCCCTCTCTCGGTGGCGCGGGGCAACCCCCACCGACGGTGGAGGCGCGTGTGGCGCGGGGTGGCGGCGGTGGCACGCGGGGGCGGCCCCCACCTTCGTGGGGCACGCCTCTCCTCCCTCCCTCCCTCTCCCTCCTTCGCCGCACAACCGCCGCCAACAGGGGATCCTCGCCTTGGCGTCTCCAAGGTGGCGGCGCCAGCATCTGCGCGCGGTGGAGGTGTGGCGAGGGCGATCTACGAGGAGGCGCGGTGAGGGCGGATCTGCGAGGAGGAGGTCCACCGGGGCGGCGCATGGGGGTCGAGCGGGCTCGGCCGGCAGGCCCCTAGAAGCGCTCTCCACCTCCGTGACGCGTCCCAGGTGCAGATCCGGTGGCGGCGGCCCGCCGCTCGCCCAAAGTGCGGATCCAGGACGGCAGCGATGGTGGATCCAGGACGCCACGGCGTGACTCGACTCGATGTCGGGCCCTGGATGGGCTCGGCGCTGGGCTCGGTTGGTTTTTATTATTTTAGTCCGATTTTTGAGGCGGGCACTGTGGCTGCGTAGGTTATTACCCCATTAACTGAAGCCTTTGGTTGGAGGCGGACTGAATGCTCGCATCAGTAAAGTGTTTTTGCCGGCCTCGAAAAATTATCTGCAGTAGTGATAGCATGTGCATCATATGCGAATACAAATTGAATAGTTCGAATTTGGATTTGTATTTCCACAACTCCATCGAAATGGAAGGTGCCATGCACGCAGCGAAGGAAGGGCCACACACGGGCTTCTGACTCCATGAATAGGAGATTTGACAGTATTTATTTTTTATTTTCCTAGCTTAATTAATC
Source organism: Hyparrhenia diplandra (assembly GCA_015847255.1). NCBI lineage: Eukaryota > Viridiplantae > Streptophyta > Magnoliopsida > Poales > Poaceae > Hyparrhenia > Hyparrhenia diplandra. Next base: position 18,704 of record JADLZK010000633.1, on the reverse strand, counting down.
AATTAATTACTTTAAAAATCTCAAAAAAAATCAATGGCTCAGATTCGTTTGAGATATTACTCGCCTCCTAGCAAGTAAAGAGGTACGGTAGCATTGCCCATCTTAGATAGGGTTCGGTACTTTGGTTATTGATGTTTACTTACCAAATAGAACTACGTCAGAATACATAATCACTTCTCACGATCGATTTTTAAGCCTATGATTGACAAAATGTTAGGGAAGTTATTATTCATCTGACAGTAAAAGACACACCACTGCCGGTTCAAATTACAACTCGGCGGCGATATATCGTCACAAACTGGCAATCATAACTGTGATAGCACTGCTGGCTCCAGCTACGAGCAGACAGTGATGTGTCCACCGGCGGAGCTACGTGTCAGCAAAACTGGGCACCCCCACCCCCACCACCCCCCCCCCGCCACCCCGGCCGGTTCCAAAAAGTTTTCCAAAGGTTGAAGGTCCAATCAATGTACGTGATCATCTACCAATCAGCTTTGATCTTTCCTTTGATCCATTCGATTGGAGAAAGGAAAACAATAAGGCTGCTCGCACACTATGTGTTGCCGGCTCCCCATCTGCGGTCTGCCGCAGTGGACTTATGTAGCTAGCTTCATGTGCCACAGTGCCAGCCAGCCACTCTTATGGACGGTGTTGGGGCTGCGTGGATTGAGGAGGAAGAGGGGCGGTTGATGGGCTGCTGCTGCTATAGTACCGCGGGCGCTACAATGCCGTGGTACTGTTCACGTGGTGAAGGAGGCTGGAGAAGCGGCGCCTAGGTTTTGGGGCTGTAGGAACGCCGGCCGTGGGCGAGCGGCGCCTAGGTTTTGGGGGGTAGAACGCCGCCGCGGGGCTTCGGCAAGAGAGAAGGGATTTCCTTCTAATCTCTTGCTTGATTCTCAATTGATACATCTCCTCTCATTATATAGAGAAGTTTGACTTGGCCCCTAAGGAAGCCACTAATTAACCCTAATGGGCTAAGGCCCAATAGGCCCTTGACTCCTCTAACACTACACCCCACCCGGACATGCAGCTCGTCCTCGAGTTGCAACCAAATGCTGACGCTAACAATGACTCCACTAGACACAACCCTAACACCTAAGAACAAGCCTTTTACATCTCGGCTTATTTTATTGACCGAAACTAAATTGCGACGCTTTATTTTTGACTCCCGAAGATAAGGTGGACATCCCCGCGTGCTGGACCTGCACGTGTGTGGCCGCCTGGATCCCATGGACGCCATCTGGATGAAAGGGGACCACATGGATGGCCACCGGGAATTGGTCGCAACAACGACTAGCGGAGGCGCCCTCATGGCGGCCGGTGACGAAAACGGCGGCGCTAGGCAAAGCGCTCCCGTCGGTGACGAAATAGACGAGGGGAGCGCCTTCCAACCCGCCGCCGACGTGGTGGTGGAGTTCACCACTCGCGGGAAAAGCAGCATTCCCGCCGCCCGTAGGGGAAAAGCATGCCGAAGATCCCCAATGAAATACACGAAATCGTGCAGCCGCCTCTCTTCCTCCTCAATCCCCACAGCCCAATGACGTCGGTGCCACAGTGGCCGTGGTGGTGGAGAACACTGGCGGCACGACGAATGTTGTGGTGGGGAACATGGCTGGCACAACAGGGAAGTGGATCGGGGACTGATCTCCGATACCAGATTGTTATGGACGGTGTTGGGGCTGCATGGATTGAGGAGGAAGAGGGGCGGTTGATGGGCTGCTGCTGCTACAGTACCACGACGTTACAATGCCGTGGGTACTGTTCATGTGGTGAAGGAGGCCGGAGAAGCGGCGGCTAGGGTTTTGGGGCTGTAGGAACGCCGGCCGTGGGGCTTCGCCCACGGCCGGCAAGAGAGAAGAGATTTCCTTCTAATCTCTTGCTTGATTCTCAATTGATACATCTCCTCTCATTATATAGAGAGGTTTGACTTGGCCCCTAAGGAAGCCACTAATTAACCCTAATGGGCTAAGGCCCAATAGGCCCTTGACTCCTCTAACAACCACACACCCCAATGTCCCAATCGAATCCTTTTTACCCACTTACGGTTCATCTGCTGTGGTAGCTAAGTAAGATATATAGATTGTGCATTTGTTTGTTTTGTAGTTTTAATCTATTTCTTAAGTTCCCAAATCTCATGAGTTGCGAGCAACTTGCAATCAGTCGTGATGAAATGGAGTAGAGATATGATATCTAGGGATTTGAAGGCAAATTGTTGTCTACTAAGATTCTTTTATGGGAAATTAAGATGCTTTGTTATTTTAATTCTTATCCCTAATTTCCACGCTCGTTTGTTTTAATCTACTTTTCTATATAATGACTTGTTTTTCTAGTGTATTTTGTGAATTGTAACCCAATAATTATTATCAATATTATGTATGCAAATATATAATGGTTCCATTAAATTATTATATTTTGTTTATGACCGGACTTATGTACATGTCATATTGTCATGTATATGAGGCAAAACGCCCCCACCCCCATATGTTCCGATGCCTCCATGAACAAATGAGGTCCCATACCGATCCAATCTGTAACGCTAGCTCATTGCTCCACCATTCGCTACGCAAGATTTGTCCATTACTGCTGGGTCCCAACACGGTATTTGACAACGATGAAGCAAGCCCATCAATGACGGTTCTAGACCCGGAAGTGATAAGTGATAAAATGCCTCCATGAACAAACGAGGTCCCATACCAATCCAATATGTAACGCTAGCTCATTGCTCCACCATTCACTACGCTAGATTTATCCATCACTGTTGGATCCAAATGCGGTATTTTACTATTTTACAACAATGAAGCAAGCTCATCAGTGAAGATTCTAGACCCGAAAGTGATAAGTGATAACAAATTGAAAAATATGTGCTTTTAGGATTCAAACTTAAGACCTCAACGTTCATGTTCCCTCAAGGTCTATACCAGCTACTAAGCTACGTGACACTTGTGACTACAGAAATTATTATGTTATTTATTTTAACTACACAAGTCATATTGTATATTTGACACTCTAAATGATCGTGAATGAAAACTTTGTTAATTGCAAAGTTATAGATCTCATCAAGCACTACAACTTTGATGTTGACTTTGTATACATTCGACATTATTACCCATCTGTAATCTAACCTGAAAAATTATATTGAATATTTGGATATGTAAACCTCTCTATTTAAAATGTTGTCAACTACAGAGTTATCTCTTTGCACTACCCCAGCCAAGTTTTCTCCCGTCGGTCCAACTCTTTCCCGCCCCCGCGGCTGGCCTCCGTCAGTAGCACATGGCGCATCCTCGCGTGGCAGGAAAACCATCCGGAGAGATGTCTCCCGTCGGTTGGGCACCGCCGAGAAAGCTGCTTCGGTTTTCGCGACACAACAACTGAACTCGCGCTTCCTTCCTGATGTCTTTCGCACCCAGAAATTGTGTGTCGCTACCGCTGGAGCCGTCTGGACCACCCAACAGAGAGAGAGTGGATGGACCGAAATTATTTGGCCCTGGCAGCTGACTCCGTGACCTTATCTTCTACTCCTCCCCACCCCGATTCTCTCTCCTCGAACAAGAACAGGCGTGGCCGCCGCCAATCTCCAGTGCCACTGCCGCCAGCCATCTATGCCGCGCCCCACCCAGCCACCGCGCCGCGCGCCCGCCAGCCACCACGGCATTGCCGCCCGCCGCACCTGCCTCCAACGGCGTCGCCGCCGTAACGACCGGCACGGCACCCAGAAACCAGCAGCGCCGCCGCTGCCCCCATCCACCACGCCGTCGGCCTCAGCCAGAAGTCACCGATAAAAGCGAAATTTCAGAAATTTCGGGATTTTTGGTGGTCACTGTAGCATTTTCTTTTTAAAAAATAATTACTTTTGGCGCTAAAAACAAAAAATAATGGCATACCGGTATTTGTTTTTCGCTTCGCACTCACCGATAAAAACGAAATTTTGAAATTTCGGTGAAATTTCGCCGAAATTGTTTTCCTGGGGCCAGAACACGACCAAGCCTTGGCAGCAGCTCCCTCCGACGCCTCAAGGTGTTGCGACTTCGATATCGATTTTTTCCCAACGATTTTGCCCAGTTTAGATCGAAAATCAATTTTGCATCTTGTAATTAAGTTGCTTCCGCCCTTGTTGATTGATGCTCTCATCTGATTTGATTTTCCTCACATTTCGACTGCTCGCTTCGGGGCTTGTTTGTTCTTGCAGCAGTGGACGTCTAGCGAGAGCAACCTGGACTACCAACTCTGGCACCCCCATCTGGAAGAACTCCTGTCATTATCGAAAAGCAAGGTCAGACCATGCCTTGTTTCTCCTTCCTGGTTTCCTTTATCCCTACACGATTCATTAGTTATGGTGTACTAGCTGGATAGAAATTTGTTATTTTGTCTTTTAGTGTTTTATTACTAGGTTTATATGAATTTTTATTTTTTTTGACTGAAGCAATTTGTGTTATTTCTGAATTGCTAACAGGTTCCTCACCGTGATCTGGTTGCCTGTTGCTGCTTTATTTGGTTGTGTCTGCGGTCTGTGAGCGGGCCATGAAGTCTTGGACAACTACTGTGACTCTGCTAGCTTCTGGTTAGCTCCTATCTTCTGACTCAAGTTGGCAGATAAGATATGACAGATCGTGGGTGGATGTATAGTGGTTGGAAGCGTGGTAGGCCATCGAACGAATAGGTTGAGAAAACAAATGAGTTTTTGGATCGTGCCTACTCAATCCCTGAATTAGTTGAGTCTGATACAATTAAATGTCCTTGTGCCATGTGTCAGAATTATTTCAGGCATAAAAAGGCCTTGGATAGAGTTGCATTTGTGCCAAAATGGGTTCAAAGAACATTACCAAACCTGGACATCACATGGAGAGAGGCGGGAAAACCATGAACCTGTGATTAGTTTAGAGGCAGAGAATGAGGGATTTGGTGAGACAGATCGGATGGATGATATGCTAGTTGACTTAGCTGGTGGGCACCCACCATTAGCTGAGGAAACACCAACTGGTTTTTGCCAAAAGCTTTCTATAGAATGGTTGTTAGTGCAGATGAGCGAGTACATGACCAAACCTTGCATTCTAGGCTCTCTGCTGTTGCTCGTCTATTGGCCATTAAATCACAATGCAATCTGTCAGTAGCATGTTATGATGATGTTGTGGGCCTCATGCATGAACTCCTTCCACCTAATTCTAGGATCCCCAAGATTTCTATCGTTCCAAAAATTGCTACAGGGCCTTGGTATGCCATACCAAAAATTGATGTTTGTGAAAAAAATTGCATGCTATACTTTGGAGATAATAACAAGAATAAGGATAAGTGTGACATATGCAGTACCTCTCGCTATGAGGATGGATCAAACAAGGTTCCACGTAAAGTGTTGCGCTACCTGCCCATTACAGATAGGTGACAAAGATTATATGCACATGAGGGCACAGCAAAACTAATGCGTTCACATAAAGAACTCTCAAGGTCTAAAAATATGCTGCACCCATGCCATAGCAAGGCCTGGAAGCAATTTGATGATGATTTCCCAGAATTTGCAGAAGATGCTAGGAATGTAAGACTTGGGTTTGCAACTGATGGATTCACACCATATAAATTGAATGCAGCTTCTTACTCTTGTTGGCCAGTTTTTGGGTTCCTTATAATCTTCCTCCTGGTGTTTGTATGAAGCCTGAGTATATATTTCCTTGCTATGGTCATCCCCGGACCAAAAACATCATGGAAAGAACCTAAGGGTATTGCTGCAACCTATGATAGATGAATTGCTAACTCTCTGGGGTGGGGTACGTACATATGATGCTTCGGTGAAGAAACACTTTACAATGAAAGCATCATACTTATGGTCAATACATCATTTTCCAGCATATGGCATGTTCGCTGGATGGAGCACCCATGGGATTTTTGCATGTCCACAATGCTTGTGTGAGAGTAATGCTTATCGTTTAAAGAAAGGCCTTATGGCTACGTGGTTTTGACTGCCATAGGCGGTTTCTTCCTTTAGATCATCCCTTTCAAACGAAGCAAATGCATTTCGCAAGGGCAAGGTAGTGCAAGAAGGACCCCCTAGGATTTTAACTGGAGAGGAGGTTAAGGATCAGCTATATAGACTGGTCGGTGATACAAAAAAATATGGCAAAGAACACAACTGGGCATATGTAAGTGGCCTTTTGGCAGCTTCCTTACTGAAAATTACTGCTTCGTCACAATATAGATGTGATGCATAATGAAAAAATGTGGCTGAAGTTATTTTGAACATATGTTTGGATATTAAAGATAAGACTAAAGATAATGTGAAAAAGCTAGGCAAGACATGGAGCTGCTTTGTGACCGTCCCATCTCTGCATTTGTATTCAAGGAATGGGAAGTGGCAGAGACCAAAGGCACCGTACTGTATAGATAAGGATGATAAGATCAAAATTCTAAATTGGTTCCAAGAACTTAAGTTTCCAGATGGGTATGCTGCTAATATTAGGCGTGGGGTTAATCTGCTGTAAAATAAGATTTTTGGTTTGAAAAGTCATGACTTTCATATCTTTATTGAGCGTTTACTTCCTGTTGCATTTCGGGGCTTCTTCCTGATGGTATTTGGACTTGTTTGGCAGAGCTGAGTTATTTTTATAGGCAGTTGTGTGCTAAACAAATAAGTGAAGACTCAATATTATCATTGAAAGAGAACATAGCAGTCCTTATTTGCAAGCTAGAGAAAATATTTCCCCAGGCTTCTTCAATCCAATGCAACATTTAATAATTCATCTTGCTGATGAGGCATTATTAGGAGACCCTGTCCAGTATCGATGGATGTATCCATTTGAGAGGTATATTGGTAGAATTAAAATCAAAGTCCGAAATAAGGCTCGAGTTGAGGGCTCCATTGTTGAGGCTTACCTTGTTGAAGAGGCTACAAACTTCCTTTCTCTGTATTTTTCGATCTAATGTACGTTCTGTACGAAATAAAACACCTAGATATGATGATGCTGGCACAACTTCTGTAAGGGGTTGTTGTATTGATTTGTTTGAGCACACCGGTAGATGCTTCATCTCACAGGGGTTTTCGTGACCTCACAACACAACAGTCAAAAGGCAGCAGCCCTATACATACTAACTAACATCCCTGAAATGGATGATTTCTTCAAGTATGCCTTCTACTTATATCTTTCAAAGTTATTTTTTATTTATAATTGTACTATAAGATTGCCAGATATTACCCTGTAGAGAGTTTGACAATGAACAATGGAAGGGTCGCTCACAGCCAAGTGCACGGAAATTAATAACTTAAGATTGAATGGATGGAAAGGCGCACGTGGCAGCAATAGAGGCCCCAATTTCTTTGATTGGTTCAAAAACATAGTAATGCCACAACTCAATTTCAGCATGTTTTTCCTATTTAAATCGTAATAAACACTAATAATTGACATGCAATTGTTTGCAAAGTGTGCAATCAGATCTAGTGTTCACAATGTGTTGCGTCAAATGTCATATGGGTTTCGCAAAAAGGGTGTCCTCCTATGGTTGCTATGATGTGAATGGATATAGATTTCGGTCCGAGAAGTATGAGAGTAAGCGGACAGGATTGGCTACAACCAATACTGGTGTTTGTGTGACATGTACTGATGACAATGGAAATGTTCTTGAGTACTTTGGTGTTATTGAAGACATCATTAAAATTTCTTGGGAAGGCAGGGAATAACTTGATCTGGTTTTATTTTGTTGCCGCTGGTTTGATCCAACCTCTAGGGGTGTTAGGCGAACTGAAAATCTTGGTTTGGTGGAAGTGAAGTATAGCTCCAGGCTTCAAAATTTTGAACCATTTGTGTTGGCCAGTCAAGTTACTCAAGTTTATTATCTGTCATATGCTAGTGATAAACCTAGTTTGAGGGAGTGGTGGGTAGTGTGTACCATGTGGCACTAAAAGATTGTTTGCCTCCAATCGACATCAACAATGATTCCAATGAAACTGAAGGGCCAACAGATGACATCTCTATTTTCCAAGAGGATGGACTGGATGGCACATTTGTGATCGATCTAGGTGACACTGAATGGATTGCCACACCAGTCCACAGATGAAATAACTGATCCAAAAGAATTGGAGCAGCTAGAGAAGCAAACTGTTGATCCACATCAGGAAGAGATATTAGAAAGTGATGAAGAAGGCAAACGAAGATGATGCTGATTCCGATGATGAAGAGATATTAGAATGTGATGAAGACTGTTACGAAGAGGAGGATTTCTAAAAATGATTCTTGTATTTCTAAAATTGTTGTACTAATGTTTAAGCTGCTATGCTTGGACTCATGTAGCTTTTATGTTTCTTATATGTGTGCAGATATGTATCTTGTATGAGAATGTGATGGTTTTAGTTTTTTTCTCTTATGTGCGTCTTATCTCTTATTTGTGCTTCTATGTATCTTATGTGTGCAGTGTTTTTCCTGCTGCTTGTACCAACATTTTCATTTTTGTGGCAGGAGATGCAGTCCTTCAATCATCGGACGGATCGGCGGCCACGGTCAAGTGATGTCCCAAATGACATCGACGGACGTATCGGCCAAGCAAAGAAATGGATAAGGGGCGCAATAAACCGCATAAGCCTCGCAATGGACAGATAGCCTTAATACCCGAGGGTGACAAGTATGTGGCCACTATTTTTTATCTCCCTAGTGTGGACAATGGTACTGTCAGAACTTGCTAATCCTTTTTTCTTAATTCATTTTTGTGATTGAGGCAGCCAATTCGCTTATGCTGACTAAAATCAGTTAATTCATTTTTAAAGAAAGAATATCCTCCGATCATTAAAGGGACTACTAGAGATGGTTGTGAGTTCAAATATCATGCAAGCAAGTGGTCCCACTATTCACACACTCTAAGCGATGATGGTCAAACACCAGCTGATCATGTGAAACAAGAGTTTTGGGTGAGAATTAAGTTTTGCCATTGCATTTCTTTCAAGATGCACATGAATTAAGTTCTGTGCACATCTAAATTAATGCTTGATGGTTGTTTCTTTTGCAGAGCATATATTCAATTCCCCAAGAACTTGAAGATGAAGCAGACCGTGTATTTGAGAAATATGCACACAATTAATGCAAGAATATGATTTACCAAGCTCGTCCCGGATCTTTGTCAAGTTCCACTATCGGAAAATCATAAAATGCCCAAAGTCCGATGCATTTGCGTGTCTTGAATTACTTACTTTTGAAGAGTACATGCGATGCAAGCCCCGATTGGTTCACCGATGAATGCTTTGGGAGTCCATTTGCAAGTATTGGTGCTCGATGAATACTTGAAGAAAAAGAAGGCTTGGGCAAGCTTCTCGAAAAAAAATCCCGATGGCGCTCAAAAACAGGGGTGGTTCTAAACAATTAGTTGAGACTCAACAATTTCTCGTAATCTACTTTATCACAATCATTTTTTTAGAATGAATTTGATTATTTATTAGGCATTAACATTGATCACTTTTTTTTTTGTGCCTTGAAGGGAGCAAAGTATGGACCTAGGCAAGCCACGAGAACGAATGCTTTTTGTTGCATGAGATCTGGTGTTAAAATTGTGATGTCAATGGGAATGCTTCGGTACGCCCAATTCCCCAACAGACAGAAAACTTGTTGTATGTAGCACAATTTCTATTTACTTCTGTGCTTTTCCATTCTTAATTTGTAGCTAACAACTTATATTTTTTTTTAGGATGAGCACAATGAGGCATTACAAGAAAAATACCCGCATAACCGGCAAGAGCAACCCTTTGGTGGTCAAATTGCATACAAGATTGGTGGTGGCTTGCCCCATGGTCGCCTTGCAATAGGAGATGGTGCCGTGAAGAAGGCTATGATAATTGATGTTGCTAAGGCAAGTGGGACAAGGCCAACAATCTCAAGGGCTTTTCGTAATCTGTTGGCAAGATATGAGGAGTCAGGTTGCAAATCGTCCGGTCGCTTAACTCAACAAAACACAGCCTTGGCTCAACATAATGCTGCATTGACTCGAGATGTGAAGCGTAATGGTCGTCTACTTGAGGTACAATTCTATTCTGGAACACTATGTCTGCAATGGAAGGTCAAAACATTGATCATGGTGGTAATTCTTCACTTGCAGCTCATTGTTAGCAAAGTACATATAGAGATACCACCTGAACTGCCAGGGGAAGAAGAAAATGAGATGGTGAGATTAATTCTTAAGAGTTGATGCATATTAAGTTATCATGGTCACTGGAGGAAGCGTGGGGATCAAAGTCAATGATGACGTAGGTCCCTACTTCCAAACCAAGCGCGGCCTTAGGCAGGGAGATCCTATGTCACCTAACATCGTTGCAGATATGTTGGCTCTCCTAATTAATAGAGCGAAAGCCGATGGTCAAATAAGAGGTGTCCTTCCTCACCTTATAGATGACAGGTTATCTATACTTCAATATGCATGACACCATTATCTTTCTTGATCATGACCCGTGAAAGCAAGCACAAAATCTTAAATCAGCCGCTTTATGCTTTTGAGCAACTATCCGGGCTCAAAATCAACTTTCATAAGAGCGAAATCTTCTTCTATGGTGCAGCTAAAGAGTTCGAATCCTTTTATACTAATCTCTTTGGATGCAATACTGGGGAGTATCCTTTTAGATATTTAGAAATCCCAATACACCATAGACAACTCCTAAACTCTGAATGGAGAAAGGTAGAAGATCGTTTCAAACAAAAAACTCTTTGCCGGAAAGCAAAAAGTATCTCTCATATGGGGGGAAACTAATATTGCTTAATTCAGTTCTAAGCAGCCTATCTATTTTTATGATGTCTTTCTTTGAGATCCCTAAAGGGGTGATTAAAAACCTCGATTATTATAGATCAAGGTACTTCTGGCAAGGATCTTCGATAAACATAGATATAGACTTGCCGATGGGACATCTTGTGTCGCCCTAAAGACCAAGGGGACTAGGTTTCCTTAATCTAGAGCTGCAAAATAAGTGCCTTCTAGCCAAATGGTTGGTCAACTTGTTGAACACGGAGGGCATGTGGCAATCTCTTTTAAGGAATAAATACCTTCGATCCAAATCCCTAACTCAAGTGACCGCCAAAACCAAATGACTCTCATTTTTGGAGAGGCCTCATGCATATCAAAGATGAGGTGTTGGCAAAAGGTTCCTTCGCTATCAAAAAATGGAACCACCACTAGATTTTGGGACGATACATGGGTAGGAACTAAGCCTCTAAAAGCTAGTTATCTATCCTTATATAATATAGTGCGGGATCCTCACGCAACCGTCGCAAAAGTGATGGATTCCAGCCATCTAAACATCTCATTTAGGAGGGCTCTGGTGGGTAACAAACTTAGAGAATGGCTTAGTCTTGTAGCACGAATCTTAAATGGAGCTTAACCAAAACAGGACTATTCTCTGTCCGCTCTATGTACCTCGACCTTATTGATACACAAACACCTTTTCGACATAGGAAGATTTGGAAGATAAAAGTTCGTCTAAAAATTAAAATCTTTCTCTGGTTTTTACAGAGGGGGGGTCATCTTGACCAAAGACAACCTTGCTAGAAAAAAAATTGGAAAGGGAGTCGAAGTGTGTATGCTTTGCAATGGGAATGAAACTATCCAACACTTATTCCTAGACTGTCCCCTTACCAAAGTGATCTGGAGGATTATCTTTTTTGCTACTGGACTAACTCAACCTAGATCAATTAGCCATATGTTCGAATTGGCTAACTAATCAAAATAAAATGATTAAAAATTTGATCCGGGTGGGGGTGGCTGCTATGAGTTGGGCTCTCTGAGATGCCGAAATGATGTTGTTTTTAATCAAAAGAAATCTAATTCTTTTTTGCAGATAATTTTCAGAGGGGCGATTGGTTACGCCACTGGGCCCAGCTGCAGCGTGACGAGATAGCCAAGGAAGCGCTCTCAACGATAAGCAAGAAATTAGAAGTTATTGCTTTAGAGATTTCCAATAAAGGATGGAATCATTTATATTGTTTGAGCTAGTTTCCTGGTCGTTCTATAAGACCGTGGTTGTCTCCCTTTGTTTTCTCGAAAGTTTGTAATAATTGGCTGTGTACATCCTTGGATGTAGAGGCCGGATATTGTTATCCATTATCTAAAAAATATTAAGTTATCACATTGTCATACTTCAATAAATGTTTTTTTTGTTATCTGTATGCTCCTTCCATAGTTAAATCACTTCCAGAATTTATATGGTCTACATATTCTCATGAGGTCCAATTTATTTCGTTTTGGATGTAGGGAGGGGCTATAGATGGATCCTCTCATGCTTCGGTGAACTTGGACAGCAGCGATGGCCATTTATTTGTGTGATGGCAGGAAGTATCTTTTGGAGCGGTAGTCTTTTGTTCATCGGACTACAGGATTTGGCAACAACCAGCAAGTATGAAGGACATTAGCTGTGCGTGAGAGGTATTTTGGTTGTCATGCTACAAAAGTGGATTTTGCGCAGAAACAGCTGCACAATGCCATCAAAGCTGCATTTTTTTTGGTTGAGAGAGCAACTAGCTACCACCAGATTACCTTCTCAAGGGTCAAGGCAACAACCAGCATGCTGTTTGAAGGACGTGTTGTGCAAACAAAGGTATGTTGGTTGTGAGATAGCAGCTACCTACTACCAGATTGCCTCCTCAAGGGTCAAGGCATGTCATCTTAAAGTAATAGATGCCAGATTGCCTATTCAAGGCATGTGTGTTTGTGCAGCACCAAGTTCCGTTGGAAGCTATATATTGCCTTCATAGGTTCCTGTTATGAATCTGCCATTTGAACATGTGGCTGTTAGTAACTAACTAGGATCCTGTACTTCAAATTATGCTAGCTGTACCTAACTAGCTAGAAGGCTAACTAGGAGGCAGCAACTATAATTTAGCTTTGGATTAAGTTGTATTTGTTATGAACAGCTTGAATGATATTGGAAGACTATTGAATGTAATGTTTCTATTACTTGAGTATGGATGAATGGTTCAATGACTTGCTGCAATCTGTGAAGAGTATGTTTAATGGATCAAATAAGCTATATTTTTGGATCTACAAATTGATTCCTGGTATTTAGCTTTACCGTCAGGGAAGAAATATTTTCCCCGACAGTTTGCTATCCAACGCCAGAGAAGAATTATTTCCTCGACGGTTTGCTATCCAACGCCGAGAAGAAATATTTTCCCCGATGGTTTAAGGCAGACAGGGAAAAGGTTAAATCATCCCCGACAGTTTTACCGACGGAAAGTTCAAATATTTCCCCGACGGGATTTTTGGTGACCGTCATGCTAGGTTATTGACCGTCAGGGATTATTTCCCGACGGCTAACTTTCCCTGACAGTTGATCTCTGACGGCGTTTCCCTAACGGCAAGCGACGGGGGAATGTCTTTCCTGACGGTTTTGGCCACTTTTCCCGACAGTTTTGACCGACGGAAAAAACTTGGCTGGGGTAATGTTGAACACTGTAATTCTAATATAAAGTTTATTGTGATCCAACACCATATGAAAAATTATGATTTTTGTGCAAAATAGTGGTTCAAAACATGAACCGCAATAATAGAGTGGACCATTACTGCCGGTTTGTACCTTTAGTCAGCAGTGATAATACACTACTATCACTACCGATTGAAGCCACGAATTGACAGTTATAATCCAACAGTGATAGTGTTGTATGTGTTGTAAACCGAAATATTGTCGGAGGCTAGACCACCATCCGCTTCATTCACATGAGTCATCCCTATTGAAAAATTATTCAAGACAATTATTTCCCATTGGGTCCCTCTCTCAAGCACGATGAGGTGTGCCTTCTGATTGCGAGGCCCCAAATTGATCATCTAGTCAGATGACTGTTGGAGCAGAAGGCAGTGGGCCAGAGTACACAATACAAGGACACGCTTCACAATGTCGGCCAGAGCTTGGCAAAAAGTAATTGTAGCGTCTCAAAAGAAAAAGAAAAAAGCATTACTTAACATTTATTCGTTTGCCTTCTGTTGACTATTGTAGGGTGCTAGTTGGTAGCTGAATTACAGTCTGATGCTTTGCACTAATACCTATGAATCTGTAGTAGCCTTTCTAGCTAACTTGCCCCAGGCCAATGACAAAAACATACACTTCATCATACACTCTGTCAAAGAGTTGGAAATAGGCGATTCTCCATGTCCTTTTGAACAGTACAATGCAGAACACAGCCCAGAGACCAGCCATGAACCCGACCCAAGTCCAACGTAAAAGAACCTCACATCAGACTGTTGTTTGCCTATCTTCTGATTACCATTCTCCGGCAGTTTACTGCTAGAACAATTCCTTTCAAGAGGGGGACCACATAGCCCATTGTTTCCATCATACATGGAGGGGTCCTCGGTGTAGAGAGTGTCAAGTTGGCGTCCCTGCGGAATTCTCCCGGTAAGATTGTTGTGAGACAAATCTAAGCTGCTCAAATATGTTAGATCTGCTAAACTCGGAGGAATTTCACCCGAAAGGTTGTTCCACGAGAGGTCCAATGATTCCAATGACTTTATAACCCCAATATTCTCTGGAATGTTTCCGCTCAATTGATTCCATGATAAATTTAAAGTTACCAATCTGTTAAGAGAAATGATGTCATCCGGAATTCCACCAGTTAGATGGTTTAGTGACAAGTCAATGCCAACCATGTAATAAACTCTATCACCATAGTTTCGTTCTTGCCGCTTCATCACCACGGACAAAATCCCTCCAAATAATCCATCAGAATCACTGTAGGCCTCAATCCAGTCAATTACAAACGTTGTATGCTTTGCTGTCATAGCTATTAACTTCGACAGGGATCCTGGTATAGACCCTGATATATTGTTGCCTGCTAAATCTAAATACAGAAGGCTTGTAAGATTATTTGTGATGTTGACTGAATATGCCCATAAAACATGTTGTGACTAAGCCGTAGAAAAACCAAATTCACCATCTCTCCAATCCAAAAGTGGTAATGTTCCATAGAAGCTGTTCCACGATAGATCCATGATTGCCATCAAAGTTGTGCTGCGGAGAAATGGAGGGAGGGTACCAGAGAAGTTATTGTGGTCTAAGAGGAGGAAGATCATGTATGGCATCTTATGACACTGGGGAAATATTCCATCCAGAAAAATTATCTGATAAATCCAAGACACTCATGTATTGTGATTCACAAATAGACTGTGGAATTTGACCAGTGATATGATTGGAGGATAGAATTAGTGTTCCAAGGTCTGGAGGTAGTTGTAAAGGCAAAGGACCCGAAAATAATTCATGGAGAGGTCCAACGTGCTAATATTTATTGGTAATATTGGTATCTGGCCACTTAGTTGGTTGGAGGGAGGCGGAGATCCCATAAGCTACTACAGTTACTTATTGCTTGGGAATAGCACCCGTGAGAATGTTAGCAGACAGATCAAGGACACCCAATGCTGGGATAATATTTGGAATACCTTGTGGAATTGTTCCAGTAAGATTGTTGTTAGAAAGATCAAGATTATACAAACTACTGTTTGCTTGCATATCTCTAGTACTACCTCGTGGCAACCTGTGTATCAAATCATTTATGTTCCCACCAGATAGACTCCCACGGAGATGTAGGTGTTGCAAAGCGGATAGATTATTCAAGTCCACTAGCATGGTAGCTCCATTGCCATTATCATTGAAACCAAGGGATTGGAGCGACGCCAAACTTCCTAGCGCAGAAGGAAACGGACCAAAAAGGTGCGTTCCAGAGAGCCTCGAGGGACTCAAGACTTGTGACATTCCAAACCAAAAAGATGAGACTCAAGGCCTAAATAGTTGCACGAGAGATCTAGCTGCACGATATGTGTAAGGTTTAGGTGTGGAGTGTTTGGCTTGCCGCTTAGATTCATGTAACTCAAGTCAAGATACTCCAACAGATGAAGATGGCTTAGCCATGAGATATCCGTTGAGTACAGATCTTGCATCTGTCCAAGGCCGAGGTGTGTCGCAAATTTGTAAGGTTGCCCAGCTCAGGGGGGTACCCTGCCATTGAAGCATGCCCATGAGAGGTCAAGGTATTCCAATTTGGAAAGATTGAGAGCTGAGGTGGTATACTACCATAGAAAAGTAACCCACCAGAGAGATCTAGATGTCTCAAGTTCTTCATAGAACCCAAGAACTCCGGGCTACTGCTATTAGGTCCCGAGTCTACCGACGGGTTGATGCTACGGAGATCCAAGTACTCGAGATGCTCGAGGGAAAGCAAAGAAGGACTTATCTGCTGGCCCTCCAATGATCCGCCATCAACAAAAGTTGTATCGAAAAGATCGCCGAGGACATTGCCGGGTTTGGTGGCTGCACGCGACGCCAACCAGCGGCAGCAATCTCGCCTGTCTTGCCACGAGACGAGCAAGTTGCTCGCATCGCTGATGCCCTCCTTGAAGTCCAGCAGCAGCTGCCCCGCTTTTGGGTATGCAGCTTGCGTAACATTATTGTTATCGGAGGCTGATGGTCGAGCCCTCAGCGGCGTCGCGCATGCGCATGCGCGCGCGAGGAAGAAGCAGCAGACGGCATGAGCAGCAAGAAGCTGGCCGACGAGCGACGCATGCTGGGAGAAGTCATGGACGATGTCGATGTGCACCTAGCAAAGGCCCCTGAACTACTAATATACTACTGCTAGCAGGTAGTGAACCAGTGTTGATAAGTTATTATTTTATTACCGTATAAGACTTGACCAGTCCTAGTGCTCGATTACCATCCGCATGAGTGGACGAAAGGGGAGACCAGGAACGAGCCCATGTCCATTGTTCACGCTTAGAATGCCCGTGCCCAACTATTCTTATTTTAGGCCGCTGGACTACTAATGTAATACTGCAAGCAGGTAGTGAACCAAAGGCGTTGATAAGTTATTATTTTAGTACCGAATAAGACTTGACCAGTCCTTAGTGCTCGACACCATCCGCATGAGGCTAGTCTCAAGTGGGGTTTCATTCGAAGTTTTATTTACATTAAACAGGTTGCCACATATGCATTTTTTATGACATGGCAATGTATTTAAGAAGAGAGATAAGAAATGAGTATCATCTAGATGAAACTCACTTGGCACGATTACCAACTATCTTTTGAGTCATGAAATTAAATGCTTTTAAAACTCTAGAATAAAACTTTGCATTGAGAGAGGGTGTTTCATCACAATTTCACTTCGTTTAACATGATATGGCAGCCTTGGAAACAACAGAGTGAAACTCTCCACTGAGACTTGCCTGAGTGGACGAAAGGGGAGACCGAACAGAGCCCATGTCCATTGTTCACGCTAGAATGCCTCGTGCCCAACTATTCTTATTTTAGGCCACTGGACTACTAATGTAATACTACTAGTGCTAGCAGGTAGTGAACCAAAGGCTGGATAAGTAATTATTTTAGTACTGCATAAGACTTGACCAGTCCTTAGTGCTCGACACCATCCGCATGAGTGGACGAGCGGAGACCGGGAAGAGCCCATGTCCATTGTTCACGCTAGAATGCCTCGTGCCCAACTATTCTTATTTTAGGGCTTCAAAATATATTTGAATTTGTGGACAACATGCTTAGTCCCCGTTAGGGTGCAGCTCAACTTTATTGATGAAGTTGTTTTGGGGTTTCAACTTCACGAGCGCTTTTTCTCAGAAAGCCAAAGCTGTTTTAGAGACCTGCTTTGGCAAACAACTTCACATGATGAGAATCCCGACAAATTAGCGCAACAGTTTTTTCCTCCCATCCGCTGCCGCCCCACCCGGCGCACGGACGGAGCCTTCCTCCGCCGCACCCTCCCCTCGGTGCCCATCTCCCCGCCACGCCGAGCCGCTGAACTCCGGCGCAAGGAAGGTATGGCGGGCTTCTAACCCGTACCGTGGTCGATGTAGCAGCGCAGAACGCAGCGCAGCGAGGCGGGCGCAATGGCGCTCAGGGCGGGCACCCCTGTTCCCCGCCCGAATCCGTGGGTCTATGGCATCGATCGGCGACTGGGGCCTTGCATCGATCCGGCAGGCTGCCGCTGGCGGCTGCCCTCCCGTGGCGCGGCGAGGGAGGTCCCGCGGGCTTCCTTCCGCCCTGCGACGCCGGCTTGGTTTCATCGGCGGGACGCCGGGTTCAACAGAGGCGTGCAGGCGGGAGGCGCACTACCGTGGGTGGCCGGGCGCTTATGGGTGCTGCGGGTGCTCCCGACCCAGACTGGGTGCCACCGTGGTGCTCTGGGGCGTCGGCGGGAGGTGCGGCTGCAAGGGTGTGTTGGCAAGAAGGTGAGGGGGCGGCGCGGCAGTGGCGGTGGCCGGGACCGTGGCGCTGGGGGGCGGTCCTCGTTTATGCCGCCCCCCGACTTTGGCTGCCGCAGCGCCGCTGTGCCCGGCCGGGCGCGGCGGCCGGCGTCGGCTTGAGATGCGGTTGGTGACGCTATGCGCCGGGCGGAGGGAGCCGTGGTCTTCATGGCTGCGGCGCGAGATCTCGGGCGGTACGTGGACCGCTCGCCCTCGCAAGGACGGCCGGCGGCGGGCGGTGGTGGCACCGCAGCGTGGCGCGGTCGATTCACGTACACGGGGGCCCCGTGGGGCGCCGAAAGGCTGGCCGTGTTTGGCCATGGTGGGCTGGGAGGCGATGCCGCGTACATCCGCAGGCGGGCAAAGCGGGGACGGTGGTGAGTTGGTGGTGCACCCCTTCTTCTTCCCTCGCCGGCCGTGCGGATTTAGCGCCGCCCGGCGGCGGCTGGGTGGCTAGCGCCGGCCCGACAGGTATGTTCTCGCTGCCGTGGTGGCATTGTTGTGATGTACCGAGCCATCTCTTC